>JACCPG010010994.1:0-19511 GCA_016069955.1 Drepana arcuata | reverse complement strand
CTTCTCAAACGTATGGAGGTTTTCTCTCGATGATTCTCTTCCGTCAAGCTCGTGGTGTGCCTAATGACCTTACTTCAGAAAAACTCATTGGCACAGTCGGCATTCGAACTTGCGATCTTTGTATCATCGGCCACTACTCGAACCACTCGGCCACCACGGCTCTAGTTTATAAAGTAATATATTAACATAAGTTACGATACGTCAACTCAGTCTTCAAAAACACGCAAAATTTAACCCTTCCCGTATCACCAACAAATAAAATAAACCCTTCTCTCGACACGTAGAATAAACTCAATTTTCGAGGTTGTTGCCAACATTTTCGTGGGAAAACCGTCGCCGGGACAGCCTATATATCTACGTACGTGTGTTAACGTGAGGGGTAACGTAGACACATTATGTGGGCTGTCGTATGCGTGTAACAGGTGGTTGCCCGTAGGGTTAACTGTGCATACGATGTGTGGATAAAGGCTCTACTTGTTCTATTAATTTAAAAATGTTAGAATTATGAAAATACCAAGATTTCCTTCAACTAAAATATATATCAAAGTTACCGTGCTTATAAATATAATGTAAGTAAGCATGGTAACTCTGATTTGAACGTTCATTTATATACATAACATATACATAATCTGATTAATCAACGTACAAAAGTTCCCGTATTTAGAAATATTTATATTTATGCACGTTAAAAACAAAACACCAAAGTAGAGCAGTACTTGCGAAAAAAATAGCGTACCAAGTCACGGAAAATATTTTCTCATATGGTGGAAAATCTCGGAGCTAATGCGTGTTGGGGTCCCATGCCGGATGAATTTATGTCGCGCTTTTGTTTTACGACTTAACCACGAAATACTCCATGATAGACCCGCCCTCCTGCAGACGTAGTCTATGAGTATATTGTTAGACATTTTTGCAATGCATGCAAGCAAATGCTATATTTAAAACTAGATAGAAATAATAATAATATATTATCACGCCTTCCCACAAGGGTCCCTGAAGGGGTAGGCAGAGGTGCATAGGTAGTACCCACACACAGAGGTTTGACTTATCACTGTATTTAAGTTTCGAAAACTCATTAGTACAGTCGGGATTCGAACTTGCGATCTTTGTGTCGCAGGGAACTACTGGAAACTACTAAAATTATAAATGTGAGTTTATGAGGATTCTCGCTCAATCACACCAGAACGTCTGCATCGAATTTAATTATATATGGCAAAGATACATTATCATGGATACCTACGTTTTATTACAGAAAACTAATCTCCTATTTATCAAAATTTACGCGGTTAAAGCCAAGCAGCACAACTAGTCTATAGTTAATCAGCACATGATTCCCAAATTTCTGAGATCACTATCTAAAGAGCGCATCAGTATAACAGGGCCCTATGAGGCGTGGTGAACCGTAATCACGTAGAACGTTTAACACGGTAAGTGTTTAGCGCAATATGTTAACATAAGGGGGAGTTCCCAAGGGAGATGAAATTATTACCCAATTTGCGACGCCTGAAGTATGTGTGAAATTTGTACAAAGTTTGAGAATTTTCGCGAAGTTGAGAAAGGCTTCAAGCTTACGCGTCAATTTGATGTTAACATGGAGTTAATGTTGACAAAATATACTCACAATTTTTCGATCATAAATTTGTGATTCGGGTAGAAATGTATTTCGATATGAATCGATGTATTACACTCGAAACAATATCTACTCAAATGTAAGCCTTAAGTGTCTACCTAAAATGTTACCATGCTTCTGGCTACCACTTCGGAGATCCTTGGGAAAAGCAGAAAATGTGTCACATCAACACTCAAGGATAGCAATGTAAAGAGCACTCGAAACCGGCAAGCTTTTATGAGGACACCGATGTACATATATGGATGAAGTGAAAGAATGTAAGAAGTATGCAAGTCTAGAGAGAACTGGCGCTCTGATCTATGTAACTACCCCATGGGAGTCGGCTTAATTGTTTGTATGGACGCAGCAATTATTAGAATTAAAGCTAAGATCTTTGGCACGAGAAATATAGATACATATTGTATCGGAATTAAGCCATATACCAACAACCTCATTAGTAAAACAACTTCAATCTGAGATTCCAACAAAATAACCCATTAAGGTCGTTAACATTTCCTATTTAATTCACACGATACTGTGTTTCCAATACTGGTTTCTATTCAATAGATATAATGTAACAAACGCGTATGGTGGTAGCGTCAGCAGAACACGCCAGTGCGTGCGTGAGATAGTAACACGGGAATAACTTGCAGAGCTAGATAAGACAACGTGTAACGGTAATTGTACCGTCAGCATGTCAATTTGAGAATTAAATGATAAATAAATTAAAATATTCCTGCAGGGTGAGCAGCGCGCGAACTATACACCTGTTGCAATCGCCGGCGGTAACCGCTTACTATCAAGAGGACCTCATGGTTGTTTGCCATCCATGTGGTATAAAAACATTTATAAGATGCAACACCCATAGCACCCTTTTTTCACCTGATTTATAAATGTGCCAACGTGACAGATTGCTTGTCCACCGCCGTTTCTCAAGCACAAAAATAAATATAATTTCTATAACATTAACAGTCTCGTCTGACGACTGACGTCTTGTCTTCCAGTATGATATGCCTAAAGATTTTTTGACATATACTGGATATGCCAAATAATTTAATATAATAATATAATTAAAAAGATAATTTTAATTCAAGTTCTTCTTTCATTCATTTACTTATTACCCTATTTAAATTGCTAAGAGATACACTTTGTATGCATACCGTACCAAATAAGGGCCATACGAAGGCAGTTTAATGAACAATTCATGTAAGTTTAATCCCATTTGCTGACCGTTTAAGTGGCGCGTGAGCACTGATATGCATAACTGCAACGATCGACCTGAAATACGCGCGCTATATCTAGCTGTGATTGTGTTTCTTTTTAAAGTGAAAAGTACGGTGAATTTATTTATTTATTTATTTATACATAATTAGTACGGCTAAAAATCCAATTACACTAATTAGTAATTATAAGAACCTCATTCATACACTCTTCTCACAATACTCCATACATGCCGCAATGAAAGCCTTCCTTCCGTCCGCAAACACGTCACAGTCAGGGTTGGACTTCAAGAGGGCATTGAGTGCAGTGAGAGTGCGAGGTACAGGGGAGTGTGCACGTGATACTATACTACGAGAGGAAACCTGTATACGGTTGAGAAGAAATTCATAGGCGTATGCTAGTCGTGATTGAGTAACGGCAACGGACTTTGGCATCTAAAATATATATCTGGTGGAAAGTGGGTGTGTGGGTACACTATATACACGTCTGCCTAACCCTCCTTTTACTATCCTTATTATATATAAGTGAAAAGTGCTTAGGCGGTTAAGACATTTTTCGTATGGGAAAAAATAACTGAACTCATATGATCGTCTGCTTACGTATATCATACGCAGATACACAGTTTCGTGTATATGAATACTATACACATGTATAAATATATCTATTCATTGCAGAAGTGTGTACTTCTACATAGTAGAACCACTTGGCCACCAGGGCTATTTTTTTTTAACATAATAATATAATTTATTTATTATATCATCTCATTAAGGTTTCAAGGCTCTTACTAGAAGCATATGTACACTTTGTTTGGACACCTCATGGCATACAAAGCCTAAGTAATACCTTGTCCTATAAAGTATACAAGATATTGTCAATAATAATTTAATCAATACACATATAAGTATACCATTTACGTGGCAAAAGGTTATAAAATATGAATTAATGTATCATATTTCCTGATCTTTATCGCTGAGTTTATAAGGTTCAATTTTGAGTAAATTACGCTGTATTTGTGTCATTACAAATGGTCGGCAGTTTAGGTTGTGTCGCGCAATCTGATGACTGGACAATGCATGGAATAAAAAGGTGTAGAGTCGGTATTATTTCCATGTTATTGGCCTACCTAAAGAAAATTTGTAATTAATCTGTTAACTACTTGGTAAGTAATATATTCTCTTCTTCAACTTCTTCATCTGCCAGCACTTATGGAAAGTACCTCATCATACATTTAAGAGATGGGCTCTTGTCATCTTGGTAAATAGTTAATTTCGTATAAAAAAATAGTTTATTTATTACGTAATGTAATTATTTCTTGATAAAATATTTTTGGCAAATAGGTCATTCACTTTGTTTTTTTTTTCATATTCTACTTTTAATATCTTTGAATACATAGAATTATAAATAAACAATAGAACATAATACAATGTTATCAATATGAGCTAACAATTTTAAAGAGTATAATATATAAATAGTACCAATGAGTTTTAGTTATCACTCCAAGAATTTTACGGTGAAGAAAACCGTAGGTCTTTCCAACACATGAAGTCATATAAGCACCCAATAAAACTCACTCCTTCATAAAGCATTAGAGTGTTTTGTTATGTAACCTCATTGCAACTCCACACATTTGCCGTCCGAACACTGGCCACTGATAAATCGGCACAACTCTGCGCACATTACAATTAGAAGAAATCTCTTAGGACATAAATATTTTTGACGTTTGCTAAGTGCCTTAAAGCAAGCAACACTGAGTTTAATATACAAAAGATGTGCAAGATATGATGTGAGAAATTGAAATGAGTCATATTATTTTATATAGAGGCAAGACCATTGTTGAGAGTCGTGTATATGGTAGTTTTATTTTTCTTAATTTGAACAGAAGTTTCTATTCACTGATATGCTTATGGTGTGCAAAATTACTGTTTAGTTTTCTTAGTTTGAAACTGACTTCATGCGACTTCTATCCCTCTTGTTTGTCGATGAATCAGTCTTATCATACTTACATAACTTGATGATGAACTATAACAACATGAAGACCTCATTTCAAACATACATACATATCATGACGCCGAGTCCGTCAAGGGTAGGCAGAGAGAGTAGAGCGCCAGTTTTCTTACAGACCTATCTTTCTTTTCTTTTCTTCTTTACAGAACTATCTTTTCAGTCGCACCCTCTTTAACGCGAGTTCTTTTTTTTTTGTTTTTAAGATGATGAGTACATTCTGATAAATTAGTTTAAAAAAGGAAGGTTTTCCAAATAGCAATAAGGATAATAATGGTATATGTCAGAGTAAGGTAGCGGCGCGTGTCGTCCGACGCATCTGCTTGAATGGGAGGCGCATTAACGCCGGGCATTCATCAACCGACTAATGACACGTCCGCACGTCACACTGGTGCGTGGCCCAAGTGCTTTTATACGAGATAACAATACAATATACATTTTAATTTATTATTTATTTATTGCGGTTGACTCGCCTGTCACGTTGGCAATAAAAATATAAATATAACCCGAAAAGAGACTGCTACAGTTCTGTTAGCTCCTTGGGAAGCTTAGTATCAAGGGATTGGGATAAATAAATGAGATCATTCCTCAAAACTATGTCTAATATTGTATTTAGTTTTGTTAAGAGATGTACTATTAGACCCTGCTACTAAGAAGGTTGAGGTCTTTGGTTACAAGAAGATGTCATGCGGCATGACGTCACGATGACGTCAGTTTAGTTAGTATTAATAATAATGTACATGCGTATGTATCATCACACCGAGTTCCAAATGGGGTAGGCAAAGAGTATAAAGCGCAAGTTCTCTTTAGACTTACATACCTCTTCGCCCACATTCATCAATATCTTCATATTATACATGTATATATTTAAGTTTTATATTTTCTTATAGTAATAATAAAATAATATATCCCCACTCTTTCCCACAAGGGTCCTCGAAGGGGTAGGCAAAGATGTATAGGTAGTACCCGATTTTTATGAAACTATCGTTAAAAAATAGTTATTCTTAAACGTATTTTATTATTATTACTTCATCAAGGCGAGTAAATATTTTTTTTTTCATTTCATTTCCTTTTAAAATATTGCTCACGACAGCCAGCGAGGTTTAAGTTCGTCACCGTCTAGCAAGTCAGGCCTTTAGTCAGGCAGGTTATGTTACCATCGACTCCTTCCTACTTCCCGCTGACCGCTCGCTGCTTGCACCATAGCCTGACGAATGGTGGTATTAAAACATTACATATTTTGCTTTCTTCCTTTTTCTGTCGCTAACGCTTTCACGCTCCTCCACTGCGCCTGAATGGAGGCTGAAAATGTTTATTAATTACAATTTTTATAACGTACTAAGGTAATACTTTAGAAAAAAATGGCAGGTAATATCATATCATCACGCCAAGTCCCTAACGGGGTAGGCAGAGAGTATAGAGCGCCAGTTCTCTCTAGACTTACATACCTCTTTCGCTTCGTCCACATTCATCAGTCTCTTCATACATGCTCGTCGGTTTCGGGTACTCCTGACGCTCCCGTCTTTGAGTGTCCGATCTATTTGATCCAGGTAGTTGGAACGTGGCCTTCCTCTGCCTCTTCTTGCACATTTGCTTTATATATCTGTTAGGCAGGTAATAAGATATACTAAATGCTTTAATGATATAGATAGTGCCATCCACTAAGACGCGCCCCACCAGTTTCTAGTCCCGGCGGTCGCAGGATGCGGGGAGTATGGCCCGATTCTATTAATTGTAGTGTGTGTGTGCACTCATAGGTAAATCAGTGTGTACCGATAATACTCACACATTAGTGGAAGGTTGCACACTTACATTATTAACTATTGGGAAGAATAGTGGGGCGTGTCGTCGTGGGTGGCACTATCTATAGATATATAAGGGGTCAATATATAAGATTCATAATGGTTCAATTTATATGCACGGTGTGATGTAAAATGTATGTACAAAGTACAGAAAAAACTCTTTGGGACAAACCAATGAGGTATATACGGACGAACTCGATATGAGTTCGACCTGCAATATTTATGCGACCATCCAAATCTCTCAGCCTGTCTATGCAATAATAATACAAAAACCATTCATTTCAATTTCCATAAAGACAGGGCGTGAATAAAAGATATATCACACATTAACGCGAGCACTTCATACAAAACACTAACCATTCGCGTGCCCATTAAAACGGTAGAAGGTAAAACATACTAGGAAACCCAAGGAGGTATTCATGTGCCACACCTGGAGAGCAGAGAGGCTATTATACGCCTATTATACTGCCATTATGAGGCGTACGTAATAGCCCCGCAACGAATAGTATGTGAAGAAAAACGCTAGTGCACAGAAATGGAAAATGCAACGGTTTAAATTCAGAACTATTTTATAAAGAGCTACCGTAGCTGAGTGGTTTAAGCAGTCATTTGAAAAGCCTTAACGCTTGGTTTAAGCCTTGGTTATCTAAACTATTGAATTGTACTGAAATTGAAGATCAGCCGCTCAATATATGGTTAACGACAAGAGAACTCGAAACTTGACTGCATGTATGAAGATAATTGTTGACGAAGCGAAAGAGGTATGTAGTGAGAACTGGCGCTCTACCCTATCTGCCTATGTCGTAATTAATACGGCTTGATGATATGTATGTATGTACATTTAAAATACTATACTAACTATACTCAGTATAGTTAGTATAGTATTTTAGGTCCAATTTTAGTATACTGTACGTAAATATAAATAAAATAAATGAACTAAGTTTTGCTTAGTTCATGACAAAATTCGTATTTATGTAAATATAAACCATATTTTCCAATTTCTGTGTAACTTTATTTCCTTTTAAAACATACGTTTTATTTTCACATCAACCAATTTTCCTTGTGTGTTATACAATCAATATTAAGGAAATGTATCAATAACACAACCGTACATAAGGAAATTTGATGATAAGACTTGTAACTTACTTCTAAGTCGCTGATAATGATTATAATCGTTACCATTATAAACAAGAAAACCGGTGTACAATTCAAAATAACCTGTATTTATCATACAAAGTTTATGTTACGTCTTGAATGCTACAACAATTTCTGCCAAGTGTTGGTTGGCTTAAGATATCGTATCTCGGAGCTAATGTAAGTAGTAACTCATGCGCACGCGCCTGTAGGGTGTCGTAACGTACTTTACTGCTTTTATGCTTGTATCTAGGTTTGTTTTACGAAGTCCAAATGTCTTTGAAGGAAATTTAAGAGGTTTGATTTCAGTCAACAGGCTGGAACAAAATATCATGCTCATGGAGCACTTTTATATAGCGTAGCTATTATTTTCAGTTTTCTAGCGCTTGTGATGTACATTTTTTTGTAATAAACGCACTTTTGTTACTAATTATCCTCACGCCTTCCAACAAGGGTCCACGAAACGGTAGGCAGAGGTGTATAGCTAGATTTTAGGTGACAGATTGCGAGTCCATCACCGTTACTCATGCACGACTATTCATACTCCTTTGAATTGCTTATCAGACGTATGCAGGTTTCATCTCGATGTTGTCTTTTACCGTAAAGCTCGAGTTATGACATCACTGTAATTAAGTTCAGAAAAACTCATTGGTACAGCCAGGATTCGAACTTGCAGTCTGTGCTGCAGGTATCTGCTCGAACGACTCGGCCACTTCGGTTTATTTTTTTTATAAATAACATATTGTTTCTCTATTCTATTTCCGCACGCTCTAACTCGCATGAACCATATCAAAGCCACAGTGTAAATAAGACGCAGTGCGTTGGCTTTCAAACAGACGGTTGACAAATATATGCCGGCTGATAAAATCTTATCTGGCCTACACATGACTTTATTACACACTTTCGTGACTTGTGGAGGCGATTTTAGATATTCCTTATATCTAGAATTTATTTAATGTCTACCTATGCCCGGCGAGTTCACCCGCGTAAAATCGATTTCATTAGTATAATTTTATCTAGATTTATATTCGGAACGAAACATATGTGTTAATCCTGTTAATTAATATTCTATAATGTTTTTATATCCTATATGTTATCCGTCGTAAAAAAATATTTTTATTAAAGAGTATTCTATATCCCTCCAATACCTTAGATAATATGTGTACAAAGTTTCATGATGATCGGTTAAGTGGTTTTTACGTGAAAGCGAAACTAACAAACAAACTTACATTCACATTTATAATATTAGTAAAGGTACACATACAGTTATATATTATATTATATCTATTATTTATCTTTATTTTGGTCAGCCAATGGTTTAATATGATGTACCGCTGTGAGGTCACAATCTTCTTTTAATTTGATTGTTCATATCTACCCACAGGGGTCCCCAAAGAGGCAGGTAGTACCCCTTCGGGGACCACTTTCCGCCATGGATATATTTTAAGTGCAAACGTGACAGATAGCGAGTCCATAGCCGTTTTACAAGCACGACTATAAGTACGCTTTTGAATTTCTTCTCAATCGTATGGCGGTTCCCTCTACATTTTTTCCTTCACCGTAAAGCTTGTGGTGGGACTAATCACTGTATTTAAATTGAAGAAGACTCGTTGGTTCTTCAAAATTGCAATATTTGTATTGCCACTCGAACCACTCAGCCAAAAACTAATACATTAATTACTTTGACTTCAAACATTTAATAAACGTTTTTACATTCAAATTTGTTATTTAAACGTTACACCTTAGAATGGTTAAATGTGCCCTGTTTTTTGCGCTCAAGTGTGATACTGTAGAGTCGTGAAAATAAAGTCCCGAACACACTATCACATACAACGTTTAATCTTGTTTCCTACAATCTAGACCGTGTGCTAGAATACGCCTTTAGTGATGGCAAAAGCGGGTGGGTAAAATTAAACATAGCTTCCCTTTTCCCTTTACTTCTAGAGATAAAACTTTAAAATATATCCATATTTTTCTGTGCTCTTAATTAATTTGTGTGCATGCTGTCGCCGCTTGTAAATGTAGTGGCATTTAATTAATATTTAACATTTAGTTATAAGTGATTAGTCACATCACGAGCTTTACGGTGAAGTAAAACATCAAGAGAAAACCTGCATACGTCTGAGAAGAAATTCAAAGGCGTATGTATAGTCGTGCTTGAGTAGCGGCGATGGACTCGCCATCTGTCACGTTGGCACCTAATATACCTCTGGCGGAAAGTGGGTGTGTGGGTATTACCTATACACCTCTGCCTACCCCTTCGGGGACCCTTGTGGGAAGGCGTGAGGATATTATTATAGTTATAAGGTAATCTTTAGTGTCTATGTAAGTGGCCTAAAATAAATACGATCTGAATTGTCGGTATTTACCTATGCCTTCCCACAAGGAATCCTCAAGAGGTAGATAGGCGTGTAAAAATATCCAGTTTTATCTGAAAAAAATTTTTGTGTAATTTTGACAGATGCCAAATCTATCGCCGTTCTTCATGAAGTATTTAACCCACATATTAAACGGCGTACGCCTCTGATACCTAATATACGCTTCTTTTATATATAAAAATTTAAAATCTTTATATATAAAAGAAGCCGCGGTATCCGAGCGGTTCGAGTAGTATGTAATACAATGATTGTAAATTCAAATGAGTTTTTCGGAACAGTACAGTGTACAGTTTAAGTACAGTGATTAGTATCACCATGAGCTTAAACTTAACATAATCCGCTGGTACTGTGTTCAGCTCGCTGCCTCTCGTCACACACAACGTTCCTGCTAACACATTGTGACGACATCGGCCCCTAAATCAGTAACCCGATACGGTAGTGTCAGTACGTGTCGCGGGTTCGTGTCCGGCCCGAGACCCAGCTTGTACCAACGTATTTACTTACACGCTCATTTTGTAGCGCAATGTTGCGATACACTACTTGTCGAAAGGTAGACACAATTGGTACAATGTTTTCAGTTTTCTCTCTAGCAATGGAAATAGGGTTACAATAACAATGTTTTCTTTAAATTCACAGTATTAAATAGGTCTCGAACTTACCAGAACATTTGTGCTATGATGAATTACTAAACCTTCCTATGTATTTTGTGCCTAAAGAACAGACGCATTAGATAGCAAGGGAGAGTCCGTCACAGAAGGTAGAGTGCGCGTTCTTTCTACACTTATTTGCTTACCCATTCGTTTTAACCGTATATCTGTCTCTTCATACATGCTCGCTAGTTTCAAGAACTTTTGACGTTTCCAGACTCATTTGCCAGACACTTTGTCAATGTTTCTCTGTTTCGTCAACATTTCTTCATTCATATTTCAATATCAAACCAACGTCTCTTTCCTCTTTTTTACAATCACATCCTCTACGTTCACGTTCTTTAACAATTTCAACGATTTTCTTCATATATGCATTTTGCGATTCCTTGCCACGTTTCCAGTAATAAATAGTTATGATTGTGAATGTATAAGCATTAATATATCCCTAATCGCCGGGACATGTTGGGATTGTGACTAAAGTTGTATCGCACAAATGACGTTACTCTCAAACTAAATATCACCGAAACTACAACGTGCGTTCATGCCAACTAGCTGATTTTGATACTTGAAATTATGTATGATTATTTAATGGCATTTATTATACTAAAAGGTAGCAAGCATAGGCACGGCTTGTATATGAAGTGGCTATCCTAGTCCATACCTAGGTGCTTGCTTCTTTGTGTAAGAAGACAACTTACTTTTTAACTTTGAAGTCCGAATTAAATCGCTAGAACTGTCACTAATGTCAAGTTTAAATATAAAAACTTAGAATTCAACTGCTAGGACACATATAACACTTTAATGTGAAATTGTTATCAAATGTAAAATTATCGGCACCACCATTTTCCTGTCACAAGAAGAAACGCTGCAAAAGATTGCTGTTTGCTGTTTTTTACTAAATTAGTTCTCTTATTTTAGTAAGACTATAATTGCCATCTATAATTTATAATTGCCATAATTGTTTGCAAAGGGAGCATTTTGTAAAGTTTTATGTAGTAACTGCAATTTATTTGATCGACTAGAACATAATCTGCTTAGTTCACTAACATAAAACTTACGTCCTAACCTTATAGAGAGTGCTTGCCTAGCAGCGAAAAGTTGGCTGAACAACCTGGCTGACCTGGCTGGCTACCTGGAGACCTTTTAGCCTCACCATTTCTCTGTTAATCGAAATATCAGGGAACTCACGCTACGAGATATATTTAAAATAAGTAACACGAAACTTATTTACCATCTAAGGATCATCTCTGTTCAGTCAGCGTGTAAAATCTTCGTGCTTCACTCGGTCCGTTGTCAGTGTTCACATTACGTGTGAGATACTACGGCATTGTCGCGGCTACATGCGATTTAGCCACGTATTAAGCCAAGTTATTAGCTTGAATTAGGCTGGAGTACGCCCACGGCTATATTCTTTAGATTATGCACGTTTGTAGATGTTAACAGTAACTTGGCGAGTTTTATGGACAGAGAAAGTTGAATTGTGTTAATGCAATTGTGCATAAAATGTTTATACTCAGGCAGAAATCTTTCCACTTCACGCATCATTCATGTTAACTAAATCTTCGTTATATTTTCTCGCTTTCCTACATGGGTCCCCAAAGGATAAACTAAGTTGTAATTAGGTGCACGTTACTCAGCACGAATATACTTTTTATTCGTCTTAGATTTTTCTGTCGGACGTATGTAGGTTTCCTCACGATATTTTCCTTGACCAGGAGAAACTCGTGGTGTGATGACCACTGAGTGGTTAATAGGTCACTGTATATCAATTCGTTATTTAAATTAAATTTGGTTGTACATCACACCATGGTGAAAATAACCTGGAAAAAATCTAAAGAAAACCTGCATACTTAATAATAATAATAATATATCCTCACGCCTTCCCACAAGGGTCCCCGAAGGGGTAGGCAGAGGTGTATAGGTAATACCCACACACCCACTTTCCGCCAGAGGTATATTAGGTGCCAACGTGACAGATGGCGAGTCCATCGCCGTTACTCAAGCACGACTATACATACGCCTTGAATTTCTTCTCAGACGTATGCAGGTTTCCTCTCGATGTTTTCCTTCACCGTAAAGCTCGTGGTGTGACCAATCACTGTACTTAAGTTCAGAAAAACTCATTGGTACAGTCGGGATTCGAACTTGCGACCTTTGCGTCGCAGGCAACTGCTCGAACCACTCGGCCACCACGGCTCTACCTGCATACTTTTGAGAAGAAATTTAAAGACTTATGTAGGAGTTTTCTTCCGCGAACGCTCAGGCTGTGGAATGAGCTCCCCGTTGTTTCCCTGGAGAGTACAGCATGGAGTTCTTCAAGAAGGGTGTGAAAAGATTCCTGCAGACTCGTCAGCGTGCGAGCAATACCCCTGGTATTGCAAGCGTCCGTAGGCGGCGGTATCCGCTTACAATCAGGCGGACCGCATGCTTGTTTGCCACCCGTGTGGTATGAAAAAAAGGTACACTAGTACCCTCGCCATCAGTCACGATGACATCTAAACGTATCTTCAACGAAAAGTGGGTGTTACTAAATCTTTGTACCCGCATATAAGAATTCAAAATACGAGTATCTGACTTCAAAAGTCTATTAATACCATGGAACCTACTTACCACACAGTTTGTAGATAAAAGTTGACATTGAGTGAAGTAACAAAGAGCTTCATCATTGCTTCTCGTCCATTATAATAATTGGTTAGGTTTATATGTGAGAAGGGCTGATCTCGTAGGATGATAAAGTAGGCTGAATTGTACTTTCCCAACTGTATTGTAGCTAACCTAACTCTACTTATGTTATAAATGTGCAAGCTGGTAGGTAAGGATGGATTTACCTTTTCTACTTTACACTACTGATTCTTACTTTCTTCTGATTTACACTATTGAATGGAATTGGATGAATTTTCTTGGGCTTAGAGATAGATCAATAAGCTGGATTTACAAATATCATTTGTTATTATTGATTGATGTTTGATTCAAGTAAAATATTTTAGTAAAATTATTTAAGCAAAAACACAACAAATAGCAATCATATATATCCACACGCATTCCCAATGGTTCACGAAAGGGTAGGCAGAGGTTTGTAAGTAGTTCCCACACACTCTCTTTCTGACAGAGATATACCTTTGTTGCCAACGTGGCAGTTGGCGAGGCCATCGCCATTACTCAAGCACGACTATATATTCTATTTCCCTACCCCTTCCGGGACCCTTGGGAAGGCGTGAGGATATAATTATTATTTTACATACTATACAAACTGTTCAGAAAAACTCATTGCTACTCATATTTGTGTCGCAGGCAACTACTCGAACCATTCGGCCACGACAAGTTGATACTGTCTTGATATAAACTTAATTCAGATTTTTTTTATTTATATTCAATTTCATGGCATAGAATGGAAATTGATGACAATATCAAAATATAGTACTCATTTCTGACTTTCATGGTGTCTTGGCTTGGTGAGTCGGTGGGTCAACAACACTGAAAAACAAAACAAATTAGCAATGTAACCATCACATATCATTCTACGGTCGTGACCGCGGCTAATTGCGTCGGGCCCGTCCCTAGCCGGTCATGGTCACGACGCCATCCCGGCATTAATCATACCACTATTGATAAACAATTGATCTACCTTAAATGAGGGGTCAACATAGCTATCGATGCTTGCGTTTTGGTTACCACTACGATTGACATTTCACATGATATTCCAACTTCAAGCCGGTGCTGCAAAGTTCAAATTTGATTGAGAACATTTTAGGCTTTATGTCATTTGAATTTTGATTAAGGTTGTCGTTTTTTCTGCAAACAATTTCATTCGAAATCCGACCTTGTAGATGTGGAGGTAAGGATTCATTTGAGAAATAACTATGTGGTAGGAACTTAGTGAGGCCATGTTGTCGGTGATGCTTTGTCGCAGACCGACAAAGGAGGCACGTGGGAACGTGCGCGTGCGCTCTTCCTACTAAGAGAACTATTGTAATGTATGGATGCTGCATGATTACAGATCGATTTTCGATGATTGATTTTTTTACTCTTGTAGTTGTGTCATTGTGTTGCATATGTGGAATTTTATGTTTGTGTGTATGGCTTTTATGTCGCATTAGATGAAAATACAAATATGTTTGGTTGTATACAGAAGGCGAGTGTATCATAATTGCACAGAGAATATTTAATATATGTCTGAATTTTGTCGCAGAATAAAGGTTATAGTATATTTAGTGCAGGGGCAGAAAAATACTACTGTACCAATGAGTTCTTCTGAACTTAGGTACAGTGATTACTAACACCATGAGCGGATAAACGGTGAAGGAAAACATCGAGAGGACACCAAAAAAAAAAGTGGAAATTCAAGGATATATGTATCGTCGTGCTTGAGAAACGGTGACGTATTCGAAATCTGTCACGTTTGCACCAAAAATATATCTCTGGCGGAAAGTGGGTGTGTAGGTACTACACACCACTGCCTACCTTTTCGGGGTAGAAAGGCGTGAACATAAGATTAAATATATATATATATATATATGTATAGACAATGTTTAAATATTTTTTCAAATTCCGTTACGTTCTACATCGGACCCCACATGCGGCACATTCCGCCAGTCACGCCCAAATGAGTCGGTCCTATTAATGATATAAATACCAGCGATATGATCTCAGGCACTGGTTTCGTCCCAGCGAATTGTAATATAATCTCACTAGAAGTGACTTAGGGGCGGCAAAACGCAAGTGGTACTCGCAAACCCATCAACATCATACATGAGATAAATAAATAAATAAATAAATGAGTGCAATTACGCAAGAGATACTCCCGCCGATTCCTTAATGGTGTAGGCCTCTGCCTATCGGCCTAATCGGCCGGAGTATACTCTCTATACTCTCTAGTATCTATACTCTATACTCGCGCTCTATACTCTCTAGTATAGAGCGCCATTTCTCTCTTGACTTACATACCTCTTTCGCTTCGTCCACATTCATTAGTCTCTTAATACATGCTCGCCGGTTTCGAGTACTCTTGAATCACTTATTAAGTATTATAAATATATTTGGTAAAAATTATATTATTATATATTATAAATTTTATTAATATTATAATTATAATTATTATAAATTATTCCGTCTAGTAACTTTATATCCGTTGCAGTAGTTAGAGGATACAGCGGGATGCCAAAAATGCGTGCGGTTGAAAACGGTACCGTGGGCTCATTTGATGCAGTTACTAATCGCCTCTAATGTATTGTTATTGATATTTACGAAATTAGAAAAAAAGTAAGATTATAATTCAGGGATTATATTGCTTGAGTAACGGCGATGGACTCGCCATCTGTTACGTTGGCACGTAATATACCTCTGGCGGAAAGCGGGTGTGTGGGTATTACCTATACACCTCTGCCTACCCCTTCGGGGACCCTTGTGGGAAGGCGTGAGCATATTATTATATTTTGAAAACCATTAATTAAAGTGTCGAGGTTGCCGTGTGGTCTTAGCACAAACTTCAAATCCCTACTGTACCAATGAGTTCCTCTGTTATTTTTCTGAAATTTCTCTCGTGTTCGGGACCCTTGTGGGAAGGGGTAAATTTTAGGGTATTATATAACATTTGTTCGAAGCTGACAACGAAACTAGGCCGGTATGATTGCTCACTAGGATTACAGTGGGCATAACGTGTCATTGTATTCAATATCGATGCTCTATAACGTGGGTATTCAAAGGTTCATCTCGCGTGGCGGTGTATTACTGCTAGAGTTAGCGCTGGCGGTTGAGTGTTGCACCTTGCATTGATTGAAAATATCGATACGTTTCTAAGGAGTTTAAAAAAAATATATAAATATAAATCGAATTTCAGTTTGGCTGATAGTAAACAGTTACTATCATTGATGAGCGAATATTTATTTCAATAGATATTTATATAATTGATATCTGTTTGTGAGAAGCGATTATGATCAAACGTAAGTATGATTAATAAAGCAACTTTCTTGTTTAAGTTTTTAATTTATACAAAAATATCATCAGACTTTCCTAGTTCCCTTATAAATACCGTGATGAAACAGCATTTCGTAGGTTGTGGTTTCAAATCTTTTCTGTCGGACCTATTTTTTTCCTGTACCATTATTTATGTAGAGATAATAGGCATGTTATATTTCCCATTAATATTTTTTAATATTATTATATTAAAAAAAGAAACAAAAACTTTCGAATTTGGAATATCGATATATCTGATTCCAATACCGCGCAGCCTCAAGCATCAATCAGATTCAATCGCACAACACGTGTTTAAGTTAATAAGTATAATTAAGATACAGAAACGAATCTACTGTAATTTTGAAACAGTGCGCACGCGACTGACAATACGTTTTATTACCGTAACCTACAATTGAAGTGATGTGTATGATAGGATAGTGAACGGGTAATACAAGCTTTGTTATTCGATTTTCAAATCAATCCGATAACATTCGATTTCTTTCCACAGATATTGTAATTGAATCTATGGAGATATACTTCTATGAACTACGGCATTTTTACATCACGTAACTTTATATTCTACATTCAATTTAGAATTTGATCGCTCCATAATAACTCCAATAGGCAACCTTAATTTTCAACTGTTGAAATACGAATTTTAATTCCGTGCAACCTGTACGTCAAAAAATTCAAGTGTGCATATTTGAAGTAGGTACTTGACGTCAGAATTTCGCGACACGAAACTTTCTCGATTCGAAAATTTATAAAAATTAAGCAGAACACTGTTTCGATTGTTTGCTAAATTACGCGGGCAATTAAAAAGTTTTTACCGTTCCAATGAGTTTGTATGCATTGTTTATTTTTAATTATTTTAAGGCAGTACTAAGTCCAGCATCAGTCTGTGTCTTTTAAATTTACTGAAAATAATCTGCATTGATTTCAAGTCTAAATCTTTACTAGCTATGTTTTGCGTTTTTTTTTTCGTAGTTCCACAGCAATCGTTGTGACTATAATAATAATATCATATATCCTCACGCCTTCCCACAAGGGTTCCCCGAAGGGGTAGGCAGAGGTGTATAGGTAATACCCACACACCCACTTTCCGCCAGAGGTATATTAGGTGCCAACGTGACAGATGGCGAGTCCATCGCCGTTACTCCAGTAACGGTCCAGTCGTTGTGACTATTGACTATGATTTCCTTGGAAACAGAATTTTCAGAATAAAATATAGCATATCCCTTGATAACGTATATTTTACCTATTGGAAACTATGACCACGGTAGGAGTATAAACCCTCCGTCGATAGCAAGAAGTACTTACGGTTGTAGAAACTGGCCGTGGGCATCATATCCTTCAGAACACTCTCCGTTAGACAAGCGGTAGAACACACACAGGGAGGAAAAGTCTCCTCAGACTTAGTGGTTCCAAGCTTGTTGTAAGCGAAGAAAGTGACTTTGACAAAGTTCAAAAACTAGGGTTGTTTTTGAATTTCGTCAGGCCCCAACTGGTCTCCAAGTGCTCCCACCTACAGTCGTCAAAAGTACTTGATATGAGGCCGAACTTTCATAATTAACGGTTGCATAGTTAATTCGTAAAGGCGTATCAAAATACTCACTTCAGGGTTTATCTTTAAGAGCGTTATTTAAAGCATCCAATTAAGCAGTATCTCAATCATAAAGGGGTATTTGCCTTGAACAAATAAAATTCCCCTAAGTTCGCGTAAACAGAATGTATGAACGCTCAAATAAGTAAGCAATAAAAATGCTGACGCTTCGGTGCTGTGAGCCGCCATTTTTGAACCAATATGACCGCCACATCGCTGCAATTTGCTTATGCAGTCAGCGGTTTCGCGAACGTATTTGTTTAAATTTGTGCTCTATTTGAACTACTTGTTTATTTTAAAAGAAGGAAAAACTTATATTTATGAACTAAATTCTTGACCTGATGAACTCATCTTTAAGATTTTCCATAGAGAATAGGTACAGTGTACAAAAAAAGTTTAATAACGGAGTTTGTTACACCTCTTGATATGCATTTTCTCAAAAAGCAATTTCCATCTGTCACGAGATTACATATAAGTAGGTATAAAATAAAAAAAAATAGAGAGAACTGGCGCTCTTCATTCTCTGCCTTGAAGTGACATGATAAAATTACGTTTAGAGAAAAAAGTTAATAATTCTACCCAAGCCACTTCGCTAAGTCCCCAACAAAGACTTAAGCTTTAAATCATAATCAAACTGTAAAGTGAACAAGCATTAAGATTCGTAAGGGACAGTGAAAGTAGAATCGCTTCGCAATTACAGGCTGACAAATGTCCGGGTATTAGGAGCACATGTGGCGCCGAGTTCCCAAGATGGCGGGAAGGGTCATGCCATAAGTGGGCAAATTTCACTTTATGCTTCAAGTTCTGTTGGTAGGGCAGGCGGAAGATAAGAAGAGAGGTAGGGCATAACGGGTTTCCCGTTCGAATTTGGAGCTGCCCGACTGGGGCAGGACCTCCACCTTATAGAAGTCCGTAGCCAAATAACACAATTTTTTGTGTTGTGTTCCTACGTGGTGAATAAGGTTTCCAGAAATGAGCTCCTTGGGGAGGGGGGAGGGGGGGGGGATTGTTACATTGTGTTGGAAGCAGAGGGATTAAACCCATTATGCCGCCAACACACTGTAACTCTCCGAACACAGAGTGGCAACGCGCAAGTGATACTTCGGTATCGTGAGCGTAAATAGGCTACGGTAACCGTTTCCCATCAGGTGGGCCGTATGCTTG
>JACCPG010010993.1:0-12908 GCA_016069955.1 Drepana arcuata | reverse complement strand
TATAATCCATCCTTCCCGCAAGGGGTAGGCAGAGGTGTATAGGTAGTACCCACTTTCTGCCAGAGATATTATTAGGTGCCAACGTGGCCGTTACTCAACATACGTCTTTGAATTGCTTCTCAGACGTATGCAGGTTTCCGCTCAATGTTTGCCTTCACCGTAAAGCTCGTGGTGTGACTAATCACCGTACTTTAGTTCTGAAAAACTCATTGGTACAGTCGGGATTCAAACTTCCAATCTTTGTGTCGCAGGCAATTACTCGAAACACTCGGCCGCCACGGCTTCACTGAAGAAATAACAATAATAAATACATTCGGACAATTCCACACAAATTGACTGTCGAAAACTATCCCTGTGCCAAACTTCAACCTACAAGTTCAGCAATTCCGGCGTGATTGAGCACCTACCAAACATCCAAACATGCAAACTTTCCCATTTATTACATTATTATCGAAGTATATATCAATTAAAACAGCTTTAGCGAGTTGTCATCTTACATTGTGGTTAATGCGTAAGTATGTAAATAAAAAAAGACAAAACTCAACCAATGAACAGCAGTCCCAATGACTAATTGTAACATTCGTGTGTGATCTTAACAAGATACAAGTTATTCGTCACTGGGGAACAGAAAAAGATAACAGGTAAAAACTTAATAATGGGCCGGTTAGGGTTGGCACACACGAAAATAGCTAATCATGAGCTTTATGGTGGAGGAAAACATCCAGAGGAAACCTGCATACATTTAGCAAATAATTCGGAGTCATATGCACGTACTTGGACTCACCGCTCGCGTTACCACCAAAATTACATTTAATGTTTATTCATAAAAGATGGCGTGCATGTGTGAAGTGACTGATTAATGTGGACTAAGCGAAAGAGGTATGCAAGTCTAGAGAACTGGCACTATTCACGCTGCCTACCTCATTAAGGACTTGGCGTGATGATATGTATATATGAAATAGGCCGTAAATACACACCCGATTACTCCTTCGGGAACTTTTGTTGGACAGCATATAGCTTATTAGCCAGGAATATATACAACAATGTGTAGCAGCCCTACCAAGACGATCCAAGCCTGGTGCCGACGCGGCGCACGATGCCCTCTAATTAGCGCAGGCGCAGCGGGCAGCGTGTGCGCAGACGCCCGATTGATTCAACCATCCCATACATTATACACATCTGAATACATTTATATTCAGGACATGTTTTTAAGTTCGTGTTAATTATTTTTACATAATATATAGGAAAGATTACTCGAAACTTGATACATAAAGTAATAAGTGCGTGTATGGATTGATTAATGTATGCAGATGTTGAGAAAGAGGTATCTAAGTCTAGAGAGCTGACACTCTTCTCTCTGCCAACCATGTGTGACTCCACGTGTTGAAATGTATGTAATTATTTACTTACTCTCACTTATAACTCAGTATTGAGTGAGCACAGAATGGCGTTCTCGTCACTCATACTCTGAGCTAACGAGCAGAGGGCCGTTATAAATATATAAGATGCTTGTTCCGGAACTGAACAGAATTACATGAAAGAAATTTGGCAAAGAGATTATTAGCTGAAATAATACATAAAACACGCGTCATTCAAAATATACACCAGAAAAAAAAAGAAATTATTTTACGAGGGTGAAACCGCGGGGCGCAGCAATAATAGTTAAATTTATCAGGTGTAAAAGAGGTACGTAAGTCTGAACTGGCGCTCTATACTCTCTGCCTACCCCGTTAGGGACTTGGCGTGATGATATGTATGTATGTTATCAGGTTTATGCCCAGCTTTAAAATTGTATGTGCCTACGACGTAGAGGTATCCCACATTGGTCTCGCGTGTTCTAATTAATTGCTGCTGAAAAGTTAATCTATTAACCATATTCGAATGAATAAAATCGATTACGATAACATCTGACGATGCTTGATCGATATCGGCATGTGCTTCGTTCGGATAATTACTCCAGAAATGCCGCAATAATATTGTATTAATTATAACAATAAGGTGGAATGCAGATGCCACGCAACGGTCCTCGACGCTTGATCGATCTTGGCACCACAAGTGAAGATATATCCGACGATACGTTATAAGATACATAAGTTGTAACTCACTAACACTTGTAATTTATTTCAATAAGTTTAGCATAGTGTTAGTAACTTACAATTGTGTAAGGAAGCGTTTTATTTCTGGGGGCAAACATAAAAGTTCCAGTATGAAAAAAAACTTGAAGACGAGATTTATTTCATTACCTCTTCAACTATGTAACTTATAATCCTTAGAAAAACATTATTAACTATTTATTAGAAACGCATCAAAACTGTTATAGTCTGTAAGTTCGAACCGTTGACAATATCTTGAGACAAATCCCACGAACATAATCCCTGTGTAACCGTGCTTAATTGCCGGAACATAGCACCTGTTTGCGCGATCAGGTGTTCCAAAACCACCCTACATCCTCCCGAGAGCTCTTCACATTTTTACTCACTTCAGTATACATTGCTGTTTATGTACAGAACTTATTAAACTAAAAGACATTTAGAAAGAAATGTATACTACTTTTGCAATATGTTGCTACATTAGCCTTGAATGAAAGGTATTTTGTATTCATTGATATTTTGACACAGCCATTTGTTACAAATTGTTATCCTTGGGGTTCCGTTAATAGAAATAAATGTTATTAGATGACTACGAAACACGAATATTTGTAGAATAATTAGTTTAAAAATGTATTCCTAGTTTGTAGGAAATCTTTAATTGAAGCATATATCGGATATTTTTTAAACTGCTTGAAAAAACAAAACTAGCCAGAAAGTCTTAATCAATCGGTGCTCAAGATAAGTAGAAACATTATTATGTCTAGCCAGGATATTAAAGTGTATATATATATATACATCCTCACGCCTTCCCTAGGGTCCGCGAAGGGGTAGGCAGAGGTGTCTATGTAATACTTCCGCCAGAGGTATATTAGGTGCCAACGTGACAGATGGCGAGTCCATCGCCGTTACTCAAGCACGACTATACAATATACGCCTTTGAATTTCTTCTCAAATGTATGCAGATTTCCTCTCAATGTTTCGCTTCACCGTAAAACTCGTGGTGTGACTAATCACTGTACATACGTTCAGAAAAACTCATTGGTACAGTCGGGATTCGAACTTGCGACCTTTGCGTCGCAAGTTCGAATGCTCTGCAATATCTGCTCGAACCACTCGGCCACCACGGCTATTTAACGGATATTAAAGCACTATTTATAATGAAGTTTGTATACATATATTAATTATGTAACAAAAAGAAAATATCTTAAAATAAGAGTGACAAAAGATATTTGTACATTGTAGTTATTTGAGCACTTAGGTAGTACACCTCTGCCTACCCTTCGGGAAAGCATGAAGATATTTTGAGTGATAGGCATAACTAAAAACTTTATTTATTTTAACAACAGTTTTAACGTTAAACAACTAGATATATGTCTTAGTCTATTATTATTAAGTACTAAATAACACCATAAATATATCGATCCTCAAAAGCTGCATCGTACATCACAGTCCCAAAAGCATTTAGTTCTCAAAATGATGTTATAACTCAAATACAATATTTTTTACTCATTATGTCCTCTTTAAAAATGGCCACTCACTAGCAAAAACTGACATATTGGAGGAAAATTTACGTCAACGAACTGTCAAACCAGTCACTTGTCAAATTGGCGGCAAAAGCTCATATTTTTCTCTTAAAATGGACGCTATTAAATATGTATGACACAGAGTAGCAAATGTATTTTTATCTTTGGTGTAATTTTACTGTAGAAGCACCACCTACAATGTTGACATAATGTGGCCAGTGTTTTCTAATGGTCTATGAAATTTTACGATTATCATTTCATTTACATACAACCTCCCTTCTGAGAACTTTTTGTATCGTCGCAAATAATTAAGTTATTTTTACAATTTGAGTATTTTTTCTGATAATATTACATTCAATTATCTCAAAGCAAATCCGGCGGAAGCTTGTAATAAGGCTTGAGGATATATAAATTATTATTATAGAGAAATTCCCCGTCCTTTCTAATAATAATACTTTATTAATATCAAGGAACAGAAGACTCGTTGTACGCTCTCAATTCTAAGTCTATTAACTTAAGCAGGGCATTGTGACGTCACCTTATTTGACACGTGTTTCCTTATACTAACGTCTACAGTCTACATTAACCTAAAAATATACAGCTTAGCTATGAACAAAGGGAGCTCCATAAGTGTGTCAGCCGGCGACACCTGTCACAAGGTGTGCACAACTGCCAATTCGACACAGCGCGACTAGTGGCAGGCTAATACATTCTGTTGTTAATCAATCAGTAGGTAGTTAGTGTGTTGGCCAAGAATACTAAACGGTGTTGGCTGGGCAAGCCGATAGAATTATGTATTCGGACCTATCTTTATAATATGTATATTTCTTTTTCGACGTTTTATAAGTGCCCACCTGGGCCTATGTGAAATAAAAAGATTTTGATTTGATTTGATTTGATTTGATATATTACTAGCTGTATCTTTCACGCGCATAAAATTTATTTTCATTCGTCGATTTTTTCAGCGGAATTCGAACCCGCGACTTCAAGTTTCGCAGTCACGAGCTCTAACCACTAGACCAGTCGGTCGACAAAGTTTCTGTTGTTTTTATTTCTAAAATGGCTTGAGTTTTTCGTTTTATTATTACTTAACGAGTATCGTTTCTATAACATGCAATATGCATCGTTGTACTCAAGAATTATAATGATCATTCTCAACAAACCCCATGTTTTTTTTGTTAAAAATCATCTTTTTGTCTGTAAACCGCATGCGATGAAGACTTTGGGTAGAAGTTCTCGCATGTCGCCATACAATAGATAAAATTGTGCAGTCATTTGTTGATTGCTTGTGGTTGGTTTGCGTGTTCATATTAAAGTGATGGTATCGATCCCAAAATAAATTTAATAGCTTTATTTAAATCTATAATAAAACTACCCTGGGACATTCCACACAAAATTACCTAGTACCAAACTAAGCAAAGCTTGTAATATGATGGTAACTCGACACTGAAGTACACAGTTCTTCAACTGTTAGTTTAATAGGGCATCCGAGACTATGGTAAAAATACTCGTGTTGTTCACAAAATTATATGCTTTCTGTGGGAATCGAAAAAGCGACCTCAATCTTCGCAACTACGAGTAGGTATTGATAACAATCCATTCCAGCTTCGCTGGTTGAAGTATTACGTGATTTTATTCGTATGAAGTATTCACAAACCGTAAAAACAGCATGCAAGCAATTTTCGACCTAATTCTACGTAAGATTTTAACTGTCAGTTAAAATCTTGCTTGGCTTTGACTTAATTCGTTGATATCCAATTATTGCCGTTTGCCTCTTTAATGGCTGTTTGTTGAACAGTAATTGTTAATTGGACAATATATACAATTTACACGTATAAAATCATTATAAGCTCGTACAAACGCACCCAAACTATTAAAACTAGGCTGTTTTTTAATGACATATCATAACTAGCAATTGAGTTAAACTTTAGAGGCGGTGCTTCAAGACGCAATAGAGCTATTACAAAAAGCCATATGACCTATTGTCCACCGTTATTATTGTAATACGTGTAGAACTAGCCTAATGTGGCCAAGGTGTGACGCAACTGTTGCTACAGGTGGCAATCGTCAGGTGTAAACACATCCTAAACACTCGTTCAGACCAAATTACTACTGCGTCTACGATAGCTAATTTCTGAACGAATTTTGAACGAATCAAGCGATAAGCAGACGCAAATATATCTTTGCACGATAACCTTTGTTTAAGAAAGCACCTTTCGGAACATTTGCCGCAATTTAAGGTCACAGGACAATAAATTTGTAATTAAAATAATGTATTATCATTTAGCAGTTTACGATTGGTACAAACGATATTTCTCATTTTGTTCTTCGTACGCGCAGAGCATCGATCAATGTCTGATGCGACGTATTTATACCAGTACATGTCGATTCCTTAAATTATTTACTTCAATACATTTTGACGACACCTCGATACATTTATTTTCAATTTATTTTCTTCACTCCTTGCCTTGAACATTAAAACAATTCCCGTAGGCAGCGATGCGACGTTTTACCAGCTAATTCTTTCGTTTCTCCGTTGTTTCGGCGAAGTTTTTCTCATTAGTTTTACATATTTATTTAGTTACATACATACATAGATATCACCGCGCCAAGTCCCTAACGGGGTAGGCCAGTTATTTATTTAGTTAATCTTTCTTAACTCATTATTTTCCATATGTCTTGTATCATAACTTCTTGCGTTCTGTGGTACAATTAAAGTTTTGTGTTTTTTTTAAGTTTACATAAAGTTTTTTGTATTTCAATTAGGGAACCCTAAAAACATTTTTATAGTAACTATGGTTTTAAATATACCTTTTAATATCAAGAGAGCTTGCGCCGCTAATGGGGCTACATCTCCAAAGACTCTCAGATCCCGTGTCGCACCTCACTTTGCTTAAACGACATACATATATTACATACATTCACGCCATGCCACAAGGGTCCCCGAAGGGGTAGGCAGAAGTGTGTAGATAAATAAGTATAACCAATAGATATATGCCTAAATATATACCTTACTAGATAAGATAACTACTTCAAATTAACTCTTATCAAAATGATAAATAAACTCCCAGCTGTTCAATAACATACATTTCAGGAAATAATACGCTTTTAATTACCCTTTTAACCTACGGTGGATGCATATAAAACATTTTCTTTTATAATTATACAACGGCCGCACATATTTCTGCCGGCTGACTCGGTCGATCTCGTGATAAAGGTGTACTAGGCAGAATGGCCAGGTGTCATGGCGAGTGTTTCACGAAAAAAGTTAAAAAACTAAGATTACTCGACTAAAAAATCTGTGCAGGTGCATGCGCAGACTTGGTCAGGCGAAAAGACAGCTGTCCGAAATATGTACAAAATTAAGGAAAACATTAGTCTGCAAATGAGTTATAGATAATATTACATTTAGGTATATACTATTTTTTTGACATGATTATTAATAGTATATTTTACGCCTTCTATAGGTTAACATAATTTAACCCTGATATAGAAGTAGGCTTTATTAATTATTTGAAAGGTAGTGGTGTCTTTCAGCGTAATTCATGAAGAGGTTGTTAACAATGGATCACCCGTTCAAAATATACGTTAATCATGCCTATAGTTTAATTTTTATTCTGCTATTCTGGAATTAGACGAATCCAACCAATCACAGATCATCATATTCGCCCGTTCTTGAGTTATATGTATGTAATTGTTTCGATTTTATTTCGATACAAAGCATACCAATGAAGTTAGTAAATGGAAGAAATTAATCTGCTATAATTTAGAGTAAAATTTTAATGTCTTCTATGGAAACTACACCCGGCAAGAAGTTGGCTAAGAGCCAATGATACCTCTGCTATTGCTAATAACTTAAGCCTTATAACATACTACAAAGTGGCCCCTTTTCTAATATTTAATTATAATTAAATAAAGGAGTAAAAAATCAAACTACCACCTACTGATAAATTTTGTCTGCTAATAGCCAATAGGTATCGAGTGTTTTTTTTTCTAAAAATATTCTTCAGTCTCTTCATATAGGTACTCGTATACAGATAATGCCATCCACGAAGACGCGCCCCACCAATTTCTAGTCGAAAGGGTTGCGGGATGCGGGGAGTATGACCCGAGTCTATTAATTGTAGTGTGCGTGTGCACTCATAGGTAATAGCCGTATACCGATATTACTCGAACATTAGTGGAAGGTTGCACACTTAACACATACGGAAGAATAGTAGGTCGCGTCTTCGCGGCATTATCTATACAATAATATCTAACTTAAAAGAGTCGTTATAGCCGTGGTGGCCGAGTGGTTCGAGCAGTTGCCTGCGACGCAAAGGTCGCAAGTTCGAATCCCGACTGTACCAATGAGTTTTTCTAAACTTAAGTACAGTGATTAGTCACACCACGAGCTTTACGGTGAAGGAAAACATCGAGAGGAAACCTGCATACGTCTGAGAAGAAATTCAAAGGCGTATGTATAGTCGTGCTTGAGTAACGGCGATGGACTCGCCATCTGTCACGTTGGCACCTAATATACCTCTGGCGGAAAGTGGATGTGTGGGTATTACCTATACACCTCTGCCTATCCCTTCGGGGACCCATGTGGGAAGGCGTGAGGATATATTATTATATTATATATAAAAGAGTCCAAGCGTTATTAATTAAAGGGAATACTAGTCTTCTTTGCACGTTGACGCGTGATATCGATCGAAAAATATTTAGTTTCTATATGTTTCTGTCTGTTTTTGAAAGTAAATATTAATTGTTACTAATGTAAATAAAAAAACAAGAATCCAGTTATTACCTTTACATACCAATTTTCACTTTAATCATTCGTAGGTAAAGACCTATTAAGCACGTATCAAAAGCCATAATATTCTAAAGAAGTGGATAAAAAAAAGGTCACAGGACATGTCGTACAAGGAATAAAATAAATATATTTTTAAGCGTACACTTCATATGCATGTCTCAATTTCGTGTGATATATCGATATGGCTGTATCATAAACGCCAGCTGCCATTTCCCGCGTCCTTGCCATTCTGCATACCAACATTAAAAAAAAAAAACTATCTCTAGATTACACTCGAAAGGTGCGTCCACACCCGGCCGATCTTTTTAATTTGGAACGCACATTAAGGAGCTATTTGTCACTCGCGCGCGTCACTTTCGCTTTGTGCAAACAAAAAGTCCTGGCGAATTAATAGTATTGCCTCGGTTTATTTATACAATTGTTTCGTGAAATTTGTTTTATTGACGTACGATGTTCGACCGCTCTTAAAGTTTTTCCATAAAAGCAAACTTAAAAGAATGTAAGTTAATAAAATAAATACATGTTATTTTAAATGTAGCGTTTACTTAAATATGCAATTTGGACTCCAAATTTGGAGATAATAATTAAAGTCGACATATGTTTTTATGCCACGAGCAAACAAGTGTGTGCCACGACTGATGGTAAGAGCGTATGGATGCTTTCAAGCAGAGGGACACACATTTCTTTACTTACAGAACCTACTGCTGTACACTTTTGGGAAAACTTAACAGATAATTCACAAAGATTACACACTTGTTTTACACTCACACTCACAATTATATATTATTTAATAATAATAATGTAAGTCTAGAGAGAACTGGCGCACTATACTCTCTGCCTACCCCGTTACGGACGTGATGATATGATTATGATGATAATTATTATGTATATATTTACATTAACACAGACAAGGTCGGTCCTTCAGTCAAATAAACTTAAGATAAAATATATCTTTCTCATATGGTATTAAAATACACGGTGTCACGTATTCCAAATTATAATGTTGCCATGTTGTACACAGTAGTATTTATCGGTTGGCCTACTTGGTTGCAAAAAGGTCGGTAACAACAAACAGTGGAAACACCAAATGTATACGACTTCCTTGTATTAATTAATTTTACCGATGTGTTTTTGTCAACTGTAATTTTATTTAACCTTTACGTTTAATTAAAATTTGACCCGGTTAATGTAAAAGTATTATCTTGTCACAGGCTGTATCTTCAAGCCTTCCCTCAAGGGTCCCCTAAGGGTTAGGCAGATGTGTAATAACACTTTATTATTACCTACATACATACAAGTATTATTATTATTACTAACAAACCTGATCGAACTATCGGTTTACAATATATAAAGATTTTTTGTAAGCTATTTGGGAGCGTCGACGACAAAGAGTCATATGGAACTTTTTAAGCAACTGTCGTTCCAATGAGGTTACATTGTGTCATTCTACTTTTTCTGTCTATCTGTATAGGTGGTACCGACACAGCCACTTTTCATCTTAGTATATTTTCGGTGCTAACAGACGAATCTATCGCCGTTACCAAGCACGACTAATACATACACCTTTGAATTTCTTCTCAAACGTATGCAGGTTTCCTCTCGATGTTTTACCTTGCCATAAAACTCGTGGTGTGAATAAGCTTTCATTATTTAATGTGACTTCATTTATTTTATGTGGAAGCGAGATTGTAAGCGTAAAACGGGCGCTCTTCAAGATCTGTCAGTCGCGTGTGGGACACATTTAAAGGAAGGTAAAGAGCTTAATTTAACGATGATCGGTTAACTTTGAATTCTATCTGTGATAGTCAAATGTGTGTGTGTTCGATTGATCTAAATTCGTTGTAATATAAATACAATCAGACAGACATGTCACCCGGTGCTGGTGCATAGTGAGACTGCACCGATCGCGGCGCCACTCCGGCGCCATAGTGCATTTTGATTCTAGGAGGGACAACCCGCAATGGCTCTTGAGTAACAATCCAATTATATATATCCTCACGCCTTCCAAGAAGGGTCCCCGAAGGGGCAGGCAGAGGTGTAAAGGTAATAACCACACACCCACTTTCCACCAGAGATATATTTTAGGTGCCAACGCGACAGATGGTTGTGCTGCCATAAAAGGGTTTTGCCCATAATCACCACGCTGGACAGGCGTGTTGGTGATCGCAGAACTAAGCCACTTGCACCAGCAACGCTGCTGCACGTTGCTGGCCTGCTTAATTTTGCTTAACCTTAACTGCGGGGCTAATCCACAAATTCAGGGTCGCTCAGCGAGCTATGGAGAGAGCAATGCTAGGGGTTTCTTTGAAGGATAAAATCCGAAATAACATAATCCGACAAAGAACGAGAGTCACCGATGTTGCTCAAAGAATTAGCTCGCTGAAGTGGCGTTGGGCTGGCCACGTCTGTCGCAGGACAGATGAACTGGAGCAGACGAGTCCTAGAATGGAGACCACGGACGGGAAAACGTAGTGTAGGGCGTCCTGAGGCACGGTCGAAGAGGGTCGCTGGCGGCGGATGGATGAGAAGGGCCGAAGACAGAGTATGGTGGCGCGCCATGGAAGAGGCCTATGTCCAGCAATGCACTGCTGTAGGCTGATGATGTGACAGATGGCGAGTACGTCGCCGTTACTCATGCCTCACGACTCTACATACGCCTTTGCATTACTTCTCAAAGTTTTCCTTATCGAGAGGAAACCTGCATACGGTTGAGGCGAAATTCAAAGTATGAGCAGTTGTGCTTGAGAGTTGGTGATAGACTCGCCGTCTGTCAATATTCACTATACTATTTTAATATTGGCATTTCCTATAATAAATATTGATATAGATATCTACATTTTGAAATGGATGATCAAAACAAATCACAAACGGGTTTTAGAAGTTGCTAAATATTTATGGGCTTCATAATAATTGCATGAAATTAAAATATTTAAAAGCATGAAAGCATGTGTAAAATTTATTTTCATTGGAACATGCTGATTATAGAATCACAGAGCAGTGGTGGCCGAGTGGATTAAGTAACCATGTGCAAAGTCAGGTTCAGGATCAAATGCCAGGGTACAGTTATGTTTTTTCAAAGCTTAAGTATAATGCTTAGTCCAGCGGTTCTCAACCACCGTTGGTGTCGCAAGCTCTTGTCAAATGTGTCGCAAGCTTTACAATCGATATTTTTATCTAAAGTGACCTAGGAGAGTTGAATCTCACTAATAAATGTAATTTTGTAAGGGTCGCGTGTAAAGAGTATCTTAGTGAAAAAGTTTGAGAGCCACTGGGTAAGCCACCACATTTTGTGGCCCTCGTAGTAAGACAGTTAAGTTAAGGAAGTTTGACGAAGATCCTACTAATATTCCAAGATGTCGCTTATTATAATTCTGAATGTTTATGAGGTTGTTTGTTACTCTTTCACGCAAAACTACAGATCAGAGTTGGATTTAATGTGGCACGGAGACAGATAATCAGCTAGATTAACACATAGGATGTGTTTTATACCCAGAAAAAATCTACCAATGAAATTTATACAGCGATATTTTTCTCTAGGAGCCAATGCTCGCCGTTGGTACTGGCCGGCGCGTGCTAATCGGTGAGGAATCTGTGAAATTGGCTCGTCGCGGCTACTCGCGCTACTCGCCCGCTAGATACACCTCACTGGTACACCGTGGAGGCTCAATATCAGCGGGTAGCGGAGCGAACTAAGCCGTTAAAAGTATTTCTTCACGCGGTCTCACAAGGGTCTCAAAAGGGGTAGGTAGAGGTATCTATACAAATAAAAAAAATAGGACTGTCATTTTCAAATATTAAGGGAGATCATCGCAGGAGGCTTCACCCTCAATAGTACCAAAGGTAAGCGCCTATGGATGCTTGCAAGGAAGAACTACGAGTGCTACATCTTAAAGAAGGACACAGCCGACACTGCTTCCAAGTATTGTTAGATTCAGCCGCCAACCCGCATGTATCTGTCGTTAAAAGCGGAACCCGTTTGAGAACTTACATTTTATATGAAGCAACCATGATAGGATCTTTTGGATAAATGTGCAAATGCAACTCTTTCGATTAGACGGCGCGAGAACTCTTTAAAAAGATGGTTTCAATCGAGGCCTCTCGTGACAGGCTGGATCATATCTCGCTCATAGTCTTCTGGCACGTTGCCTCGGGATACCGATTTGGGGCAAATATTTTATATGTAAGTTAGTTTCAACTGTTCTTTGTAAATATTGTTAATTGTTGTATGCAATAACCGTGGTTATATAAAACGCTTCAACTTGTAAATATATAATGAATAGTATGACCACACGCGCCCGAGCACATTACACGCTCGCTTTATTGCCACGCTGACTGATCCGATAGCAGCTATAAACTCACGCGTATTGGCTCACGTCTGGGAATCAACCACCCAGCGTGCCACTTTCTTTTACTTTTTAATTTAATATCGTTCAGTTGCTAACCATAGAGGTAGGATATACTTATTGACACTGACATCTTTGAACTATTATAGAAACATAA
>JACCPG010010992.1:0-14740 GCA_016069955.1 Drepana arcuata | reverse complement strand
GACTTACATACCTCTTTCGCTTCGTCCACATTTATCAGTCTCTTCATACATGCTCGTCGGTTTCGAGTACTCTTAACGTTCCCGTCCTTCAGAGTCCGATCTATTTGATCTAGGTAGTTGGAACGTGGCCTTCCTCTGCCTCTTCTTGTACACACTTTTGCTTTGTATATCTGTTTCGTCAATCTTTCTTCACTCATCCTTTCTATGTGTCCAAACCAACGTAACATGCCCTTTTAGATATTTAAGATCTATAAAATATAATACCCAAAGAATAGGCAATGTGCTATCAGCCTTATATAGGGACAGCTGGTGAGTCATTAGTGTGTATTTCATATTTCGCAAGAGTAGCCTAGAGAGCCTTATGAATTTTATTTCTTGACCTACAGTTTTAGACCTTTTTAAACACTGCACGACTTGTCCTCATATCTCACATTCTATGCGAAATTGAAGCGAGTTTCTTTACACTCCGAGTGGTATCATAGTAAGAGCTCTTAATATAAAATTTCATCAATAAAATCTCAATAAGCTAACAAGTAATGCATAGACGTCGAGTCCTGAGAAGCAAAGTGCTCAACAGTACAATATGTTCGAAAGCTTTTTCATTTCAGTTACGTATAAGTTTACTGTAAACATTCCTTCCTGGAGTACCTTTCGGCTATATGGAAGATATTCGTTGAGTGTTCGCTCATCCTTGTTACTTATACCACGCGATTTTGTCCACGTTTCTTATGGTTTTTCTTTACCAGAGAGCCGTGGTGGCCGACTGGTTCGAGTAGTATACAAAGATGCAAGTTCGAATCCCGACTGTACCAATGCGTTGTTCTGAACTTCAGTACAGTCATTAGCCACCCCACGGGCTTTACGGTGAAGGAAAACATCGAGAGGAAGACTGCATACAATTGAGAAGAAATTGAAAGGCGTATGTTTATACAAACATTTAGGTGCGCCTAAAATATACCCGAGGTGTGCAAGTAGTGCACACCTCTGCCTACCCCTTCGGGGACGCCTGTGAGAGGGCGTGAAGATATGATATACCACGATGGTGGAAAAATGCAGTCCGCCTGATGGTAACGGTTGCAGTATCAATAATTTTATTAGAAACAGTTCCCTTTCTTAAGAAATCGCCCAAGCTAACCTGGGCGGCATAACTAGTATTTCAAACGCACTGTACCAAAACAATAACGTCATATGTATATATGTATGTATATATACGTAGTAGTTAGGACAGTACGTGAGCGGCGGCCATTAAACCGCGAGCAGTATGACAATTCAATTTGAGCCCCAATAATATCGGCTTACACAATAATGGACAAAGAAATCCAGCGTTTCGGGGCAACCTGATGTGGCGAGCGCATGTTCATATTAAGCGTACCGAGTCATTATTAGTTCTTTATGGGCATATCACATGTTTTAAGTAAATAATGGAGATAGCTGGACAGAAAGGGTAACAAACAAAGAAGTGCTCAAAATTGTCGAAGAATTAACTATTTTTATTATCCTCACGCCTTCCCACAAGGGTCCCCGAAGGGGTAGGCAGAGGTGTATAGCTAGTACCCAGATAGATATATATTTTAGGTGCTAACGTGACAGATGCGGGTCCGACACCGATACTCAAGCGCGACTATTATATAAAGCCGTTGAATTTCTTCTTAAGTGTTTGCAGTTTTCCTTCACCGGAAAGCCTGTGGTGTGGCTACTCAATAATAATTGGAATCACTAAGTCTGAGGAGGGACTTTGCCTCCCTGTGTGTGTTCTACCGCTTGTGTAACGGGGAGTGTTCTGCAGAACTGTTCGACATGATGCCCACTTCCACCTTATACCAACGCACTTTTTATTAAATATTATTAAATTAAGGATACATACATATATACATGTAATCACTCCTCTTTCCCGTAGGGTTAGGGAGAGGCCACTTCTTTCCACTTGCTACGATCGTTACATACTTGTTTCGCTTCGTCCACTTTCATTATTCTCTTCATACATGCTCTTCGGTTTAGGGTACTCTTGACCTGGCCTTTTTTCAAGACGTCCCTAATTTGGTCTCGAAACGTCCTCCTAGGTCTACCCCTTTTAACACCCTCGGTTAACTAAGTACAGTTGAGAATAGTAGAGGGAAGATGATAGCCAACTTATACGACATGACAGCTTCTTTAGAAGTATTTTAGAAGGTAGAGGGGAATAGAGGAAGAGCGAGAGCAATATTAACATACATGAGTCATTTAGTACAGGGAGGTCAAAGGTCAAAAGAGTACTCAATAAATATTATACACTAAAACTTTTAAGGTAATCCAATAAGTATTTATTTCTTCCGAAAACCCCAAGTGTCGTACTACGAACAGTGCATACGGTTCATTATAACGACCACAGTAGAAGACGCATCAAAGCATAAACCTGGGGCGGTAAATTGCGCCGGACCGACGGATGAGTGGTAAAAAATACTGCGCCCTTTATATGGGTGGTGGACATGCCATGCTTTACCATAACCTGCCTATATTGTATTTGGTCTTTATTGTTTTGATATCGATTATAAAAAAAGAACCCTCAAGTTATCGATTTAGAGTTCTATATTGTATGTATATTACGGAATATTTGTTTTCATTACGGTTTCACTGAGATAGGACTAATTAAAGAAATATATTGTAAAATATATATATAATAATAATAACATCCTCACGCCATAAAAAATAACGTACATAAATAAACATTGATGACAGCCGTGTTTGAAAGTGATAGACTTAATGTCTGATAGGAGAGTGCTGTGTATACGTTAGAGATGAAATTGTGACAGTAAAATCACGTCACGTTGTTTGTCCGCGATGGACTCCTAAACTACTAAACCGATTTCAATAAAATTTGCACATCGTGTGCAGTTTGATCCGATTTAGAAGATAGGATAGCTTACATCACCATTGGACCCGATAGGTGGCGCTGCGATCGTGTTTCAGGAGGTTCAACTTATTCTCTCTGCCTAACCAGTATAATATGACGTAAGAAACTAAATGTTAAAACTTTCGTGCATTACCTTTATTGCACACATAAAGACAGCAGTCATCCTTAACATAACGTATCGTAACATATTGCCCATTAAAGCCGGGTGAGACCATTCCCAATTAAGCAGATTGAAGCGAGTTAACGACCCGACGTTAAACTGCGTTTAAATAGTGAATCGGACAGTTTATGGGTTTGGCTCTAGATGCTCGTTTGTCTTCGAGTGGCGGTGTTATAGTGGGCTTTGTGGGGTTGATGTGTTGGTATTTTATTTGATTACCCGTTGGTATGGTCGCGTTGGTATGGCCGGTTGGTATGGCAAGCAGATTGTTGTGTAAAGATGCGGATTCGAATTTTGTATTTATACATATATACCCGCTTTTGGATTTTTTTGCTACACCACTGTCTACCCCTTTGAGGACCCTTGTGGAAATGTGAGATATATATATATGTATATAGAAAAAAAACAGTTATTTATTGAACATTATTATCGATTAATATTGATACAAATATAGTATATTCTTTATGGTAGTTCTTTAGCTCCTTACGTCTTATAAATATATTAATATCTCTGAGAGTGAGTAGATATACATATATTTCTTTAACTTTTTGAATAATGATGACAATAGCACGCCATGATACGCCCTAGAACGACAAAACAGGACGGACTCTTAAGGATTCATCAGTCACGTGTGAATTGGTGTGATACGTCGGAAGCGAGGGTGGCGCGACTAATGTTGGTGTTACACGGGTAATAACAATAGTATTCATTTATTACAGACAGAAAATCTTACAATTTCTTAAAAGAGCCGTGGTGCCCGAGTGGTTCGAGCAGTTGCCTGCGACGCAAAGGTCGCAAGTTCGAATCCCGACTGTACCAATGAGATTTTTCTGAACTTAAGTGCAGTGATTAGTCACACCACGAGCTTTACGGTGAAGGAAAACATTGAGAGGAAACCTGCATACGTCTGAGAAGAAATTCAAAGGCGTATGTATAGTCGTGCTTGAGTAACGGCGATGGACTCGCCATCTGTCAGGTTGGCACCTAATATACCTCTGGCGGAAAGTGGGTGTGTGGGTATTACCTATACACCTCTGCCTACCCCTTCGGGGACCCTTGTGGGAAGGCATGAGGATATATTATTATATTATTCTTAAATGTATTTTTCTTTTTTACAATATTTCCACAAACTATTGTATAACTTACTACTTACAGATAAAATATTTGACCCAAATCGGTATCCCGAGGCAACGTGCCAAGAAGACTAGCATTGCCACGCTGGATAGCAATGCTGATTCTCTGAGCTAGATATATTCTAAATGTATTTATTTATTATTAATAACAACAATTTAAACTATTTATTAAATCTGTGGTACAAGGCCGTGGTGGCCGTGTGCTTCGGTCAGTTGCCTGCGACACAAAGATCGCAAGCTCGAATACCGACTGTACCAATGAGTTTTTCTGAACTTAAGTACAGGGATTAGTCGCACCACGAGCTTTACGGTGAAGCAGAGCATCGAGAAGAAACTTGCATATTTCTGAAAATCCATTCAAAAGCGTATGTATAGTCGTGCTTGAGTAACGGCGATGGACTCGCCATCTGTCACTTTGGCAAAAATAAAATATATCTCTTGCGGAAAGTGGGTATATACTATATATACACGTGGTATACACGCCTATAAAATCTGAATAAAATTTGATAATAATTGGTATAGACAGATTGGATTTTAAAATATGTAGGTATCTACTATTTTATTAGTGACTGCTTAACTTGCGGGAAGCAAAACCTCCGAAGTGGCAACAGTTTGGTATTTTTTAAGTGTTTTGTCGGTCAAATGGGAATTGCATTCATTCGTTGGATTTAAATGTTCAATGTACACGGTAAGTATATTAAAGTTTTTAAATGAATGAAACAATGTTGAAAACAATATATGGTTCAATGGTCTGAACGTTCCGCTAAATCGTAAAATTTATCGTTAAACCAATGTGCACTCAATCCATCAGAATTTTACTTCAAAGCTTGTCGGAATTCTTCAAGTAGGAAATTTAACAGATCTCGTTCTTTATTTGAATTCATTTGGATATCCTTCAAACTCTTATGTTAGTATAACCAACCTGATTATGATTACCCCAATTCATAGTAAAAAATCGTAAACATCAAATTTGTTTTCTGTTGCGGGGACCATTGTGGGAAATCATTAAAAATACACTTATATACAGATAGTGCAATCCATGATGACGCGCCCCACTATTTTTCCTTAAAGTTATAGTGTAAATGTGCAACCTTCCGCTAATGTTTGAGTATTATCGGTACACACTAATTACCTATGAGTACACACGCACACTACAATTAATAGACTCGAAATTGGTGGGGCGTGTCTTCGTGGATGGCATTATCTATACTTCACTTTATTACTAATCGTATAAATGAGTAAAATTAATAATAACAATAACATAAGTGATACATATGTTGACCATCTCAAGAGGCAGAGATATGTTAATGGGAATTATTCTCCAGATCTTGTACTTGAATGGTCTGACCTCGGAGTAGCGGAGAAATAGGTCGACGTCCTCCTTAGTGGCTGGATCTGAAAACGATTGTGGTCGATGAGATTAGACAGAGGTGTGTAACACATCCTCTTTACGAATGAGACATATTTCGATGCGAACGTGATAAATGGCGAGACCATCGCCGATTTAAAAAGAATGACACATGATTTTAATTTTAATAATGATTTTGATTTTTTCTCAAATATATGCAGGTCTCCTCTCAATGTGAGATATACATACATACATACATATCATCACGCCAAGTCCCTAACGGGGTAGGCAGAGAGTATAGAGCGCCAGTTCTCTCTAGACTTACATACCTCTTTCGCTTATTATGAGTGAGATATAGTAATCGGTTCAATTTGAAATAACTGAATTGATTGGCTGAGTCGAGGTTCGCCAATTATTCTTGAAATAGGCACAGCCAATAGGTATATGTGACTTGTAAAAACGCACCATTAAGGTCTAGAATAAATGTAACCCCGTTAGGGACTCGGCGTGATGATATGTATATATCTATAAATGTAAAAAAAAATATGACATACAATAAACAAGCATGCTAATAGTTCTTTCTCATAACGATAGTAGTAGCGCGTAATAGCGGCAGGCTATTGATAGTGCCATCCACGATGAAGCGCCCTACCAATTTCTAGTCCAGGAGGTCGTGGGACGCTGGGAGTATGACTCGACTCTATTAACTGTAGAGTGATTGTGCACTCACAGATAATTATCGTGTTCCGACAATGCTCAATCATTAGTGGAAGGTTGCACACTTATACTATAAATTATAGGGAAGAATAGTGGGGCGCGTCTTCGTGGATGGATAGTGCCACCTATACAGACAAGTATTTTTAGCATCTCACCAGTTTCCTCAATACGCTTGTTCATTAAAAGCAGCTTAATTCGTTCCACTTCAACGGAGTAGCACTCGATCACCACAAATGGGGTGAAAAGGAGTATACTCAATTGCAATACATAGATGAGTACGAAGCCAAGAGACTTCAATGGTGCCTAGAAAAAAAATATATTATCTATCGCTCCGATATCTGTATCTTTGTTTACGCCCGCCATCACCGGAAATGTACCGGTAAAATGGACCCGTCTCACAGCCTCCGCTAAGAGGTTCCGGCGGTAATTGTATATATATTTTTGTTTCTCAAGCACAATTTTACATCGTTTTTGAACTCGAATATACGCAAACTTCTGCAGTATATTTGCCTTTGCCGTAAAGCTCGTAGAGTGAATTAAAACTTAATTGAGACTGAGTTATTGTTTAAATTGTATACCAATAATAATCGTGCCTTCATACAAGGGCCCCCGTAGGGGTAGGCAGAGATGTAAAGGTGGTCCACCCGCTTTTTATTATTCATATATAATTTTTACTTTACTTACTCGACCTTCAGTCACTAGAAGTATGTTGTAAACACTGAGGATCAATTTTGGTAAATTGCATGACACGCTTAGGAACAGCTGAAAGAAAAGATCTGAATTCATTATCTTTACGCCTTCAAGTTGTGAAGAGGAGGTTAAGGAGAGGGTATGAAAAGAGGTAATAAGAGAGGTAGAGCATAACAAGAGAGGTAGGGCATAACGGGTTTCCCGTTCCAATTCGGAGCTGCTCGACTGGGGCCAGCAATGGTCCTGACCATTGCTGGCCACTACTCGAACCACTCGGCCACCACGACTCTTATTTCTATCATAAGGGATAAATGCAATACGCATTACGACAATACATAATTGCATTACCGGCGAAAAGTAGACAAATTACCTCTACTTACCTTGTTTTTTTTATGTTTTTTTTTATACAACAAGAGTGGCAAACAAGCATACGGCCCACCTGATGGGAAACGGTTACCGTAGCCTATTTACGCTCACGACACCGAAGTATCACTTGCGCGTTGCCACTCTGTGTTCAGAGAGTTACAGTGTGTTGGCAGCATAATGGGTTTAATCCCTCTGCTTCCAACACAATGTAACAATCCTCCCCCCTCCCCAAGGAGCTCATTTCTGGAAACCTTATTCACCGCGTAGGAAAATAACACAAAAAAATTTGATTTATTTGGCTACGGACTTCTGTAAGGTGGAGGTCCTGCCCCAGTCGAGCAGCTCCGAATTCGAACGAGAAACCCGTTATGCCCTACCTCTCTTCTCTACTTACTGAAGCATGAATTTCCGGCGATATCAAATCAGTAATGTCAGCCAAACTCTTGTACACGTGCAAACAAAATCTGACTCTATTCTCCTTTATTGTCATATTGTTATCAACGTACAAATAATAATTGTGTTCGGACGTCTCTTCCAATCTCATCCTGAGTATTGTCAATCTGTACCTTATAGTGTCATAGAGAATGAACCTCCACACCCTTTTCAAGTCCAAAGCGAGCAAGGAAATCTGCCCGATGAAATAGAAACTCAATATCTCGAAGCATTTCAATGAGTAGCAGTAAAAAATTGTATAAATTATCCTGATGAACCAAATTATCGATATGGATACAAATATCTTATACTTCTCGCGCGTATAATGGCTGAATTTAATTCTCAAATACGTGTCTATTTTCTGTAAGCGTAGAAAGAATTGCAAAATGCTGCTTTTGAAAAAAAGCATGGCTATCACGGTCGTCGAGTATTCCAGCATTGACCATAGGCGAGATATATCCGTGATTGAACAGCAGAATATAGTGGCATACATCACGATAGCTACAAGAGTCAAACAGTATATCTTCTGAAGAGATTTCACGATTGGCTTGCAGGGTATGAAGTCGAAATCGTAGCCGAGGATAATTAGTAATATCAATACTGGCCGGTAGATGTAAGATATGTCTTTGCACTGTTTAATGTTCGTTATATTTTTCATATTAAAAAAAAAACTCTTATATATTTTTAGGTGAATATATACGCAATGGCGTCAACACTGGCGGTCTGTTTGATCAGATTTGTCAATAACAAATTCAGTTCAAACGGATAAAGTTTACCAACTATGACGTTGCGTTTATGACGGAACATTCGATACCTTTAACAATATTCGATAACTACTGATATGAAGTAACACTTTAGTATTGAAGATAAAGTGGTGTAAGCAATATATATAGTATATATTTAGTTCTATCCTATCCTCACGCCTTCCCACAAGGGTCCCCGAAGGGGTAGGCAGAAGTGTATAGGTAATGCCCACACACCCACTTTCCGCCAGAGGTATATTAGGTGTATATATTTAGTATATATATTTTTCTCTTAATATGTACATATTACGAGAAAAAAAATGTGCAGAAATACATGTCTAGACTAGTTTTATGAAGAGGCTATATTACGGAGTAACATGAGGTATACATATTTTATTTAAAACTTCGAACATAAAAAATAATTTTGCAAATCCGTCTATGAGTATTTATGCGCGAACTAATTAAAAAAATATATATATCCGAATTGATAATCTCCTGCTTTTTGAAGTCAGTTAAAAATAAAATTAAAGTCCTCTACATAATATCAGCAAATCAAATCGAACGCTGGTGAAACCACGGGGCACCTGTAGGCTTCTATATTCCTTTCGTATTTTTAAAAGCTTATGCTGGTTGTAATGTATTTATATATAATATGAATTATATATTGTCAACTATTGACACTTTAATTCACATTTATATTACATGTGAGGGGTCAAATAAGATAAACCTCAACAGGAGTTGGTGCAACAGTGTAAATTGATCGTGATTTTCGTCCAAATGACGTGGATGTCGGCTCACAAAGCCTATTTACTGTGGCACCACAATGCAGCTTTGAGCTTTTGTGCTCAACGAATATTTAATATGGTTGGGTGTGATGGTGACAGGGTGATAAAGACCTATATGTATTTTAGGAAAATTCCTATTCCTAACAATGACGTAAACAATTTGTAAGCATATTAAATAATCTTCACGCCTCGCCACAAGTAACCCCGGAGGGGTAGGCAGAGGTGTGTAGGTAGGACCCACGTACCCACTATTCGGCGGAGGTATGTTTTATGTGCCAACGTGACAGACGGCGAGTCTATCTAAGCCGAGTCTAGCGAGCCGGTACCTAAGTACGACTTTACATACGCCTTGGAATTTCTACACAAACGTATACAGGTTTCCTCCCGCTGGCCTCTAGGCCTTTAATCTAAAGCTCCTGATGTGACTAATCACTGTACTTAAATTCAGAATAACTCGTACATCGAGATTTGAACTCGCAATCTTAGTGTTGCAGGCAACTACTCTCACCACTCGGCCACCGCAGCTCTGTGCACGTTTTATGCTCTATTTAAGCATATACGTAGTACCTATAAGCTTGACTTTACACTGCAAAACAAAGAAAAAAAAGGCCTGACAAGTGACTTAAGTGTTTGAAGGCAAATAAAACGATAATTATCAACAGCAACAGTGCTTTGCAGTAAAATAAAGCTAAATAGTTAAAGAAGCCATCAGGCGAGTCGACAATCATTGGGCAACTACACTTTGTTTGCAAATCTCACAACATTACAGAAGTCTGCGTGGAATGGATGTGGTATTTACCTATTCATTTGTTTAGAGCTGCGCGGTGAAGCTAGGATTTACGCTCGTTTTAATGTATTTCATTGGGAGTTCTTTTTTGGAATAACCCTTATACCATGTGCTAATCAATCTAATAATTTATCTCTGTTCAAATTTCATCCAATTCGTTGTCGTTCTGGCGTGTTTGAGTAACAGACATCATTACAAATTAATGCATAAATTATATTTTAATGATTATTTCAAATATGTTAGTATTATTTCCATTAAAGAAGATGATCACAATTGAGATAATTCCACTCTAATCAACCTACGCTCAAACAAAGCTACTCATGTACTAATAATAATGCCATATCCATTTTTTTTTATCTTGTACTCGAAGACCATTCCCCTCCTCTCAATTGTCGTTAACTTGAATGATTGAGAACTTACGCTTTCGACTTCATTGCTTTCAATTTGTCCACTATACAGAATGTATACAGCATTTAAATATATTGACTTCAGTTCTGTTTATAGGCTACATTTATATTTTGAATATGAAAACAATTTTAGTCTGTCATTATCGTTTCTCCGACAATCAAACGGAGGCAGGTAATCGAAGTGGCATACGTTTGGACGTTGACCGCACTCACCTTACTATGAAACTTGAGCTACGGGGCATTATTCCTACTCGTATATGATATGTAAATTTGTAACTTTCGAGTCAGTACTCGGAATCTAATAATCAAAATAAAATAAATCGAATAGCACCAGACCGCGTGCTAAGTTTAAACTTAGTATTTTATGAAAAAAAAAAACTATTGGAAACTATCCAGGATTGCCATCCTGGGGCAATTCATCTCGCAGGGGGTAGACCGCCCTGATGAACTACCCCTATCCGATAGCTATTTCTATAGCGATGACATAAGGGCAAAGGGGGTTTTGACTAGGGGTAGCTGATAGGTTTTACTTTGAAGCGTGATGTCAAACTAATTTTGGCTGTACTCATATAAATTATTATTCAAGAAAAATACTTTATTATATTTCAATTGTCAACAACTATACGGTAATTTTTTACTTCAAACTCAAGTTTGAAAAGCACAAAGCCGTATTTCGGGTAAAAAGTTAAATGACAAACTCAAACCGAACATAGTCAAAGGATGAACAGCCTCAACAGCCACAGTGGGATTACCGGAGTCTTCGTTTTTTGTTTATAATTGAACGCTTTGTGGAAACTGGAAGTTGGAGTACTGAAGGTGCATTTTTACTGTCAATGGCCGGTTTGTTCGTTGTTGGTCTTGCAAGTTAGAAGCTTTAAGGATGCGGTAATAATAACTTTGAAAAAATTACACATAAAAATAAGTAATTAATATTCAGGTTTTATAATAAACGTAAGATAATGAGTGTTATTAATATTATAAATATTAATTATGAATTATTATTTTAATATATAAAGAGACCAATGAATGTGATGGACTTGGGACTTAGGGACTCCTACTGTTCTTTTCTTAAAAAATAATATTGCAATCGAACTAACTAGAATTTAAAACAAACATGAGAACGTTATGAGTACCCGGCGAACATGTATGAGGATAGATGTGGATATACGGAAAGACGTTTGTAAGTCTAGTGTAGACTGGCACGCCAAACTCACGCATACTCCGTGAGGTATTTAGCGTAATGATATGTGGGATGCAAAATGTAACACTAGACCGTAATATTTTTCTATTATTATTTTTCCAAAGTGGTGTCACACCCATTTTCATAAATCTCCGCTTTGAGCCACAGATAAGGTTTACCAGATTAAAATCAAGTAGATAATAAAGGTTCCCATTCAATAGTAAGGATACCCATTCATTAATGAAGGTTATCTTTCCCATGTAAATATATACTATGTGTTTATACTTCTTCTATCCTTCCTCTTATTTCTTCTATATGAATGCAGTAATTAAATATTCGATATGCCACATCCAATCATTCTTACATCGCCACTACTGAAGTTATAATCCGGCACTTGTATCTCAAGTAGAAAATTGTTGGGAGCAAGTTTCTTTGTGCACTGACCAGCAATGGCGGGGTTTTTACTATAATGCCTTCAATAGAGGATTGTGAAAATAGCTCCTACATTTTTATTCCCAGGTTCATACGAAAAATGCAAAGATATACATATAATTACATATATATATACAAGAGCTGTGGTGATAGAGACTAGAAGAATTCGAATTCTGACTGTACCAATGGGCTTTTCAATTCAATTTAAGTACTCTGGATTAGCGACAATTAAAGCTTTACGGTGAAGGAAAACATCGAGAGGAAACCTGCCAATGTTTGTGAAGACATTCAAAGACTTGCCATCAGTCAAATTGGCACTTAAATATCAAAATATCCGACATAAAAGGATTTTTTATACCCCAAGCTTACCATGCGGGAAGGCATGAAATTATAAGGAATGTTATGTGTTGTATGAGTTTGTTTGTAAGTGAGGATTTTGTGAAATTAAAAGTGTATATATAATACGAGACAATTAGCAGTACTGTATATTATGTTTGTTTCTTCATATAAAAACATATTAAATAATATTGTTTTTGTTATCAAGCTTTCGATGGACTGGTATTTGTAAGAGCCGTGGTGGCCGAGTGGTTCGAGCAGTTGCCTGCGACGCAAAGGTCGCAAGTTCGCATCCCGACTGTACCAATGAGTTTTTCTGAACTTAAGTACAGTGATTAGTCACACCACGAGCTTTACGGTGAAGGAGAACATCGAGAGGAAACCTGCATACGTCTGAGAAGCAATTCAAAGGCGTATGTATAGTCGTGCTTGAGTAACGGCGATGGACTCGCCATCTGTCACGTTGGCATCTAATATACCCCTGGCGAAAAGTGGGTGTGTGGGTATTACCTATACACCACTGCCTACCCCTTCGGGGACCCTTGTGGGAAGGCGTGAGGATATTATATTATTATTGAGGTATTAGTATGATACGTCTTCCCAAAAATATTACCGAACAAATGGGCTTAACACTTGCGTTTCACCAAAAATGTCTTCAATAAAACCCGATATTACCACTTTAAAAGTCGAAACTAGGAGATATTGAAGCTGATCTGCCACTTAGCCGTGCAATATAGTGAACTGCGAGTACTACATTTGTTAGACGACAAACAATAAGAGCCTTGTTGGCCGAGCGGTTCAAGTAGTTGCCTACAACACTAAGATAGCACGTTCACGACTATAAATCAAAATCAAAAAAACAAAATCAAAATATTTTATTCAACGTAAGGGACACAGGGAACACTTTTTGAACGTCACGTTTAATATAGACTAAAGTTACCACCGTTTCCAAGAAAAAATACCTGCCAGGAGAAGAAACGGCGAAACAAACTCCCCGGTTTGCTTTTTTAACATTTGTTCCCTTTTACGTAGGGGTAGTTACATATATAAACTCTGTACAAGAGGAGCAATTCATTGCCATGCATGGCCATCATTAAAATAATCTGATGATATATCAATACTAAGCCCTAGCCCTGAGAATCTGATATATCAATACTAAGCCCGAATTTACCAATGCGTTTTCTTAACTTATGTAAAGTGATTAGTCACAACACTTGCTTTACATTGAAGGGCAACATAGAGAGGAAAGCTCCATTCGTCTAAGAAATTATTCAAAGAGGTAACTTTGGCATAGTACTTATTGAAACAACTTGGACGAGTAGAGATGAAATATATAACAGAATATATGATAGTACAGCTGATAATCCATCTCCTTATTCCGTCAAATATCATCTTATTTCATTCAGTAGCTTTTTCATAACAGAGGAACAAAGATCCTTACAACTGTGTGCATTTACAAAATTTTTCGTTTGAAGATATCATTAAAGATATCATCAAACGTCAACTTATTACAAAATCTTTGCCGTCTGAGCCATGCATGGCTCTTTTTGCAAACAATTGTTACATGTAAATAAAATCTATATTAATATTTTCTACTCTTCTATGTCTGTTTTTTCACATGGGTTTTCAATACTTTTTCAATAAGTATTCCAATTTCAATACATACTAAAAAAATATATTTTCATTTATTTTGGCAAGTGAAAGCGTACCAACCCGACACACATTTATAGCATGGATTTGTCCTATGTTTTCCTTTCCAAAAATCGTATTCTATCAATCACCCAATTATTTCCAATGCTCCGTTACTAAGCAACCATAATTACAGACAGCCGGACAAAGGGATGTCCGTATAATGATCGCTATTATCCTGGTACTTGTAACAGCTTTTATATATCCCGATATAATAGCACGTTGCAATTTTGACCACTTACTGAGATGAGAATGCATTGTTAGATTCGCGCTTAGGGGAAAGATATATTGATTTAAAACAATATACCTATATTGTAGCCGTGGTGGCCGAGTGGTTCGAGCAGTTGCCTGCGACGCAAAGGTCGCAAGTTCGAATCCCGCCTGTACCAATGAGTTTTTCTGAACTTAAGTACAGTGATTAGTCACACCACGAGCTTTACGGTGAAGGAAAACATCGAGAGGAAACCTGCATACGTCTCAGAAGAAATTCAAAGGCGTATGTATAGTCGTGCTTGAGTAACGGCGATGGACTCGCCATCTGTCACGTTGGCACCTAATATACCTTTGGCGGAAAGTGGGTGTGTGGTATTACCTATACACCTCTGCCTACCCCTTCGGGGACCCTTGTGGGAAGGCGTGAGGATA
>JACCPG010010991.1:0-11388 GCA_016069955.1 Drepana arcuata | reverse complement strand
TTAATTTTCGAAGCACATAAAAATATTTATATATAAGCGCTACGTTGCCACTTACGAGGATTAATATTTTTTACTATAATCCTACTAATATTATAAATGCGAAAGATTGTAAGTATGTATGGATGTTTGTTACTCAATCACGCCCGAACGGCTGAACGGAATTGAATGAAATTTGGCAAAGAGATAGATTGTTAGTTAGATTAACACATATGAAATGTTTTTTTTTATACAACAAGAGTGGCAAACAAGCATACCGCCCATCTGACGGTTACCGCAGCCTATTTACGCTCACGATACTGAAGTATCACTTGCTTGTTGCCACTCTGTGTTCGGAGAGTTATAGTGTGTTGGCAGCATAATGGGTTTAATCCCTCTGCTTCCAACACAATGTAACAATCCTCCCCCCTCCCCAAGGAGCTCATTACTGGTAACCTTATTCATCGCGTTGGAACACAACACAAAAAAATGTGTTATTTGGCTACGGACTTCCATAAGGTGGAGGTCCTGCCCCAGTCGGGCAGCTCCGAATTCGAACGGGAAACCCGTTATGCCCTACCTCTCTTAAAAATCTAGAAAATAAATGTAGATAAAATTATACTAATTAAATCGATTTTTACACCGGTGAAACATTTATGTATACACAATAATGTATCTCGCGAAGAACCGACAACCGCTGGGGTAAACGTGTTCTTCAGTGGAGACCTCGACTAGGCAAACGTAGTGTAGGACGCCCTCCGACTAGGTGGGATGACGATTTGCGAAGGACTGCTGGCAGATGCTGGATGCGGCAAGCTGAAGACAGGGCGCTATGGCGCTCATTAGGGGAGGCCTATGTCCAGCAGTGGACTAGAGTGGGCTGATGATGATGATGAATAATAAATAAATCTGGTATTTACGTATATACAAATGTTCATATTCTAAATATGTTTATTCGTTACGGTACAATCTTATATATTAGAGCGTGTGTTAGCGTTTGTGGGATCGGTTTAAAAAGTGGGGGTTAGTACACATTGAGCTCAATTCCCTTTACTAAAATACCACCGGCAGTGTAAGACAAAAGCATGATTAATTATGTATTAACATAACAACCCTCCCCTAACCTAGGAGGTCATTATTCGAAACCTTCTTCAAAGCGCAGGAAAACAACACAAAAATAGTGTAACGAACTTCTATGAGGTCCTTCCCCAGTCGGACAGCTCCAAATTCGAAACGGAAACCAGTTTTAAATATATATACGTTTTTTTATTAGACAGCCTTGTGCTTAGAGCTCCTGTCTGCTTCTAGCCTGTGAAACTAGGGGTCGCGGGTTCGATTTGATTCCCGCTGAAGGCAGATATTTGTGTGATGAACACAAGTATTTGTACCTTAGTGTGGGATGTCCTCTTTATTTATGTTTATATCTATCTATAAGTACATACATACACATCATCACGCCGAGTCCCTAACAGGGTAGGCAGAGAGTATAGAGCGCCAGTTCTCTCTAGACTTACATACCTCTTTCGCTTCGTCCACATTCATCAGTCTCTTCATACATGCTCGTCGGTATCGAGAATTCTTAACGTTCCCGTCCTTCAGAGTCCGATCTATTTGATCCAGGTAGTTGGAACGTGGCCTTCCTCTATAAGTAAATATATCGTTGTCTAGTTACCAGAATACAAGGTTTGCAAGGGCTATGTTTATTTGTGTGGAATTGTCCTATTTATTTATTTATTATTTGGCAAACAAAACAAGTTATAATAAGCTAGGAATTAACTATGCATGGACAATATTATTAACAAGATGTGAAACATAGAGGTTGTTCGAGATTAACAATTACTTGTACCATGTACACTTAAGCCGGGCTTATATTTGCGTGATGAAACTATTTCGTGATTCTATTATCCTAAATTCAACCTTAACTACAACCTTTTACAAGAAAGGGAAAAAATATCGTTTGTCTGAATATACCCTATAATAGCCAGGTGTGGCAGCCCTACGTCTCAGTCCCCCAATGGGTATGTAAATGAAAAGATAAGTATACATTGTAATGATTGCTGATAATGGATTAAGTAGGGGTTGGCGCGTTGTTCTGTGTTACAACTTTTTTACTTATAACTTTCTTATTTGCGCCTTAATTTTTTTGGGTCAATAACTTAGCACCCTCTCTCAAAGGTACGGTATGTTAGTATATTCATCTCGAGGCTTTTCCACAAGGGTAGCTGTAAGAGCTGGCACTGTTAAGTTCAGAAAATATTAAATAGCTTAAATGCTGTTGAGATGCGATCTCTTCGAAAAATGTGCGGAGTAACGATCTTAGATCAAATCCGTATGAAGAGATTCGTAAAACCACTGGCGTGAACGAGGGTGTGATTGTCAAGATTAAGAAAGGCATGTTAAGTTGGTTTGAACATCTATATGTTCAAACCAACTTAACTTATGCTTCGTAAATCTTTCTTCTTTCATCCTTTCTATAAAGGATGAAAGAAGAAAGATTTACGAAACAGATCTACAAAGCGAATGTGTGTGCAAGAAGAGGTAGAGGAAGACCACGTTCCAACTACCTGGATCAACTCGATCGGACGCTCAAGGACGGGAACATCAAGAGTACTCAAACCGACGAGCATGTATGAAGAGACTAATGCATGTGGGCGAAGCGAAAGAGGTATGTAAGTCTAGAGAGAACTGGCGCTCTATACTCTCTGCCTACCCCGTTAGGGACACGGCGTGATGATATGTATGTATGTACAGTCAGGGTCCGAACTCGCAATCTGCATTGGAAACTAACCAGTCGAGCACCACGGCGTTAAAAAATATATTCCCTGTAGTGTCCCCGAAGCTGGAGTAGTGAAATCTGTGTTTATGAGTTAAGCCTTTTATGTCGACAGAGGCTTCACAATAATAAAGTACAGAGTAACTCCCCTGGCAAGTCCCACGATTTGCGGATGTTTTACTGAAATACCTCCAACATGAAGACACTTGCTACAATGAGTTTTAAATCAGTAGCGTTCGGGCTTATTTTAATTGCTCTCGGTACATACATCCTCACCGGTTTGCAGGAGGTTGAAGAGGCAATGGACTGGACACATCGCGTAGTACCGATATCCGATGGGGAAGAAAGGTTCTGGTTCTGGGACCACTGGACGACACAGAGTCGCGAGGTGCAGTTGTATGTAGATGGCACACAACCGCTTTTGGTGGCGTTCTAAGAGGGAAGATGTTCAGTCACACGGCTGTCCACTTGCTCGTGATTAAAACTGAATTGAAGTATATAATAATTATATCCACACGCCTTCCCATAAGGGTCCCCGAAGGCGTAGGTAGTACCAACACAACCACATACCGCCAGAGATATTATTTTAGGTGTCAACGTGACAGAAGGCGAGTCCATGGCCGTTAATAAAGCACGACTATACATACGCCTTTGAATCGCTTCTCGAACGTATGCAGGTTTCCTCTCGATGTTTTCCTTTACCAAGAAGCTCGTGGTGTGACTAATCACTGTACATAAGTTCAGAAAAACTCATTGGTACAGTCGGGATTCGAACTGGAGATCTTTGTGTCGCAGGCAACTACTCGAACCACTCGGCCACCACATATGATAATTGCAGAACATTCAAATGAATTCGTTGGTAAAACTACTTTCCCGTATTAATTTAATTCACATTTCCCGCGAGAAGTTCACCGGCACGCGGCCAGTTGATTTGTACTGACCCAATTTCTACAAAGGAAAATTTTACTCAGGACCTCGTTAATCCACCAAGTTTAACCGGCGTTTGCATTAAGTAGTGGGAATGAATTTAATTTAACTCATTACGTACTTGCTGAAATGATATTGTAGGTATATAAACAGATATATCGGGCCAGGTCCTAGTCACGGGGTAGGCAGAGGTTCACGCCAATTCTCTCTAAACTTACAGACCACATCTGCTTCGTCAATATTCATGAATCGAGTAGATTTAACGTCTTTCTCGTGTCTAATCAATTTGAAGGGGAAGTCATCTTTTTCTAACTTTAAGAGACTTTTAACAGAGACTATAAAAGTACCTTTTGTATTTCTAAGTCAGACAGCGATATTTCAACTCTATTCAAATCACGTTTATGTGTTAAAACAGTTCTTTACGACGTAATAGATAGGTGCACGAAGGCACTTAAACTAGGTTCGTAGGTTCACGTCTCGCTCGGTGTAAATGGGCTGTACAATTTATTGTTAGGGTATTGTTGTGCAAACTACAACAAAGAATTTGACGAGTCGAGCTCTTTCGAGTAGCAAATGGTGGCCATCTAGCCAGAACAGTAAAGTGGTCACTTGCTGACTTGGAAATCTTTATGTAACTAAATATCAAGTACCTAGGGGCCCTGGGCCCGCACTGGACCTGCATCTCAGTGGTAGAGATAAACAAAAAGAGTTCTATTCAATAAAATAACCTAAAATAACCTCAAAAACCAGCTCCCTAAAACAAATATTTCTACACGACTTGAAATTGAAATTTCGCCGTCTCGCTCAGGCTATATTTCATCGCGCTAAGCTTTTAAAAATACTACACCTGGAATACGATATTTCTATTTTCCGATAGCATTATAAATTTTATTCCAGCATTATTTGAAACACGAGTAGGATTCAATCATAGTTGTTTCTCAAAATGGCGGCCATTTTCTTCCACACAGCTTGTTTGAAGATATCAATCTCTGCCGTTTAATATGAGCGTCAAATATGAATTTTTCAGCTGAAAGCCAAGTAGGTATTTGGCGTAAGTGACCGGAGCATAATCGCGAATCCTCGAGATGTGTATCACTAAACTTTTCCTCGTTACTCACTGGGCTGTCCAACCGTGACGTATTCCAGTTTTAAGCATTTTGAATTTACATCCATGCATATCACCACGCCAAGTCCCAAACGGCGTAGGCAGAGAGTATAGAGCGCCAGTTCTCTCTAGACTTACATACCTCTTTCGCTTTATCCACATTCATCAGGGTCTTCATACATGCTCGTCGGTTTCGAGTACTCTTAACATTCCCGTCCTTGAGCGTCCGATCGATTTGATCCAGGTAGTTGGAACGTGGCCTTCCTCTGCCTCTTCTTGCACACACTTTTGCTTTGCATTTAGAATTTAAAATGTTTTATCTTTTTTTATCTAGAATATTGCAATGTTTTCTTTCACTCAGAAAACACATGTCGTGCTTGAGTAACGGCGATGGACTCGTTGTCTATCACATTGGCACCTAAAATATATTTCTGGCGGAAAGTGGGTGTGCGGGTATGACCTTCAGACCTCTGCCTACCCCTTTGGGGACCCTTGTGGCAGTTCGGGGGATTGTGTTCCTGCGCAATGAATAAGATTTCCAATAATGAGCTCCTTGGGGAGGGGATGATTGTTATATTGTGTTGGCAGCATTGGGATTAGTCACATTACGATGCCAACATAGTATAACTCTCCGACCACAGAGTGGCAACACGCAAGTGATACTTCGGTATCGTGAGCGTAAATAGGCTACTATAACCGCTTCCCATCAGGTGGCTTGTATGCTTGTTGGGCACTCTTGCTTATACCAAGCGTTTTCTTACCACAAACGTGACGTCATTACGACGCAGTGCGTACGTAATCTTCCGCCCAAAGCGGTACGTTTAATCTCCCCGTGGTCGAAAATAAAAGCTTCCTCAGCATACTGTATCTCTTTCATCCCCTTAATTTGTACATTTCACGCGAAGCCGCACCCCAGCCCACGGCTTAGACGCTTCCAGATCTGAGTTTGAATTGATCGTTATCCATCTTTTTCTTAATAGTATGGAATTTAATATAAATTTAAAAAAGGCGTTGTTGACAACTTGGCTAAGTAGTTACTTGTAAAGTTAAGTTTACAGGTTCTACCCCGGCGTTTTTAACGGTTGAGTTTTCACTGAACGGAAAATAAATAAAAGCGTATTAAAAAGAAGCAAACCACCCTTTACCTCTTTACAATAGCAGCACCCCGTGGTTTCACAGCATTATATAATAATAATAAATAATATAATAATACATCCTCACGCCTTCCCTCAAGGGTCCCCGAAGGGGTAGGCAGAGGTGTATAGGTAATACCCACACACACACCCACTTTCCGCCAGAGGTATATTAGGTGCCAACGTGACAGATGGCGAGTCCATCGCCGTTACTCAAGCACGACTATACATACGCCTTTTGAATTTCTTCTCAGTCGTAAATGCAATCTTTATCTTCTTTTATCTTCAAAGCTGGCAACGTGCTTCTTTTTCGACCTTTTATAAGTGCCCACCTGGGCCTATGTGAAATAAAAAGATTTTGATTTTGATTTTGAACGACTCGAACCACTCGGCCACCACGGCTTCTTAAATATAGACCTTGCTCTTTAATTACTTATTATTCATAAATAAAAACCGCATTAAAATCTGTTGTGTAGTCTAAAAGGTCTAGGCGTATAGTGTGGAGAACCGACATTACTTACAACGTATAAGAAGTGTAGGCGAGATAAATAAAATTATGAGCCGTATTCGTAGAGACAGGGGCTTGGAGTAAAGGCCTGAGTCAGCTGGTAGATGTACGTGCTTCGGCTGTGAAACACGCACGCACTGCCGACAATAAACACGCCACGGAATTACTTAAATTGGTCCAGAATGGGCTCGACAGTAACTACCAATTAGGGCTGCACTTTGCAATTTGTGTTGGTAAAAGTTTAGCTGGACTTCCTGCAAATAATCTTCAATATGCAGACTTAGTGTATTAGGTATTTTCAACCAGTCAACCTTTAGGTGAGAAAAATCATTTTCTTTATTATACATACCAGCTGCGCCACCCTGTTTTACCTGTATATACACTACATATATATACACTACACTAGGAAACTCCAGTATCCACCATCCACCTGTGCCTACCTCTTCGGGGACCCTTGTCGAAAGGCTATATATATAAAATAATCTCAAACCCGTATCCCGTGACAGCGTGCGAAGAAGACTGGCAGCATTGCCACGCTGAAAATCAATGCTGATTCTCGGAGCGAGATATATTCCAGTCCGCTAATTAAAATATTGTATTTATTCGAGTATAATCTCACCAAAATCATGAGGACGTAGGTTTGCTTATTTTCTCGGGCTCATTGACTGAATCAAATTAAAAGCTAAAATGGTTTCTCTACAAAAATAACTCACAGGAACCTTTTCGTTTGAATCCGCGCAAACTCCACGCAAGCTATGCCAGCAGTAGCTTTTCCTCAGTAGGTACCTTTATGCCCTTTCCCCGCTTTTGTTACATAATTAAAGTAAACAGACCCCGTACGAAATCATAATGTTAAATTGTCATTGCATTAAGTAGATATCCACGCAACTGAACACTTAGGGCATTTGATATAAATATACATACATACATACATACATACATATCATCACGCTAAGTCCCTAACGGGGTAGGCAGAGAGTATAGAGCGCCAGTTCTCTCTAGACTTACATACCTCTTTCGCTTCGTCCACATTCATCAGTCTCTTCATACATGCTCGTCGGTTTCGAGTACTCTTAACGTTCCCGTCCTTGAGAGTCCGATCGATTTGATCCAGGTAGTTGGAACGTGGTCTTCCTCTACCTCTTCTTGCACACACTTTTGCTTTGTATATCTGTTTCGTCAATCTTTCTTCACTCATCCTTTCTATGTGTCCAAACCAACGTAACATGCCTTTCTTCATCTTTACAATCACGACCTCATTCACGCCAGTTGATTTGCGAATCTCTTCATTGCGGATTCGATCTAATATCGTTACGCCGCACATTTTTCGAAGAGATCGCATCTCGACTGCATTCAAGCTATTTTCATACTTCCTCTGACATACCCAGGATTCGCTGATATAAATATGACAGTTAATTAACCTAAACTTTCATAGAAACGAAAACGTAAAGTATATATTTTATTGGTTCACAAAAAAATCCATTTTACATTGTTGTTCGCAATTCGTAAAGTAGGGTGGGCCTTTAATATAGGTAATTGATTTGTACGGAGAATGTGAATGCACAAAGACAACAAGAGACCCTAATACTATAGTAATTATAGTTTGTTGTGTAGTGTTTTTCGTTGACTTGTGTGTGTATGTGCGTCTGTGTGTGTGCTCGCATGCGTCTTTGCGGAATTGTGGAATCCCTTTTAGTTATTGTTCAATATCGAAGGATGTAATATATCCTCACGCCTTGCAATAAAGGTTTTCGAAGGGGTAGGCAGAGTTGTTTAGGAAGAAACACGCACACATCCACTTTCCGCCAGAGATATATTTTAGGTGCTAGCATGACAGATGGCGGGTCTATGGCCGTATATTATTTGTAAATGTTGTTAAATAAAATCAATATTTAACTGTTCGTCATAAATTACTCACTAAATGACTGAAACATGGGAAACTTTTGAAGAGATGAACAAGTGACCGAGTGTGCTATATCGGTAAATGGGCAAATTCTAGAGCAATTGAATGAATTTGTATATCTTGGAAGCATGTTCACACGATGGAAAGTATGAAAAATATATTGAAAGAAGGATAACTGCCGGAAATAAGGTGAATGAAGCCATGTCGGCGTTGATGGGCAGTAAAAGTCTGAGCAAGAATGCTCGAGTTGCTGTCCACAACGCGATATTGGTACCTACCTTATTGTATGGCAGCGAATCCTGGGTATGTCAGCGAATCCTGGGTATGTCAACGAATCCTGGGTATGTCAGAGGAAGTATGGAAATAGCTTGAATGCAGTTGAGATGCGATCTCTTCGAAAAATGTGCGGAGTAACGATTTTAGATCGAATCCGCAATGAAGAGATTCGCAAATCAACTGCCGTAAATGAGGGTGTGATTGTAAAGATGAAGAAAGGCATGTTACGTTGGTTTGGACACATAGAAAGGATGAGTGAAGAAAGATTGACGAAACAGATATACAAAGCAAAAGTGTGTGCAAGAAGAGGCAGAGGAAGACCACGTTCCAGCTACCTAGATCAAATAGATCGGAGTCTCAAGGACGGGAACGTTAAGAGTACTCGAAACCGACGAGCATATATGAAGAGACTGATGAATGTGGACGAAGCGAAAGAGGTATGTAAGTCTAGAGAGAACTGGCGCTCTATACTCTCTGCCTACCCCGCTAGGGACTTGGCGTGATGATATGTATGTATGTAACTTTTGAAAATTTTGCTTTCCTCTCCCTAATTTGCAAATTAGAGATTGGACCTTAAGAAAAGACTCATAGATGGCCATAAAGCAAACCAGGTAGAGATAACTGGTACTTTATCTTCTCTGTTTTTACGCGTAGGAGACTGCGCGTGATGATGTATTCGTTGTTCGTATATAAAAAGCTTTATACACAAAAATAGTTTATTTATTCTACTGAAATTTTATTCCACGCATCGACACTAAAAGCTTAAAAATGAAACGTTTTAAATTGAAATTTAAATTAATTCTGTTTTGCGATTTCGTATTGATGGCTTTCGAAATTCGCATTCGTAAATTCGATTTTCGATTTTCGAGATTCGATTCGATTCATATACCTACTCGAAAAGTCGCTGAACAAGGGTTTACTATGACTTTAGACCTTAATAGAAAAAACATACATATCATCACGCCGAATCCCTAACGGGGGTAGGCAGAAAGAATAGAGCGCCAGTTCTCTCTAGACTTACATACCTTTTTCGCTCCGTCCACATTCATTTGTCTCTTCATACATGCTCGCCGGTTTCTAGTACTCTTGACGTTCCCGCCCTTGAGCGTCCGATTATCATTATTAATGAGTGCTATTCAAATATGTATTATTATAAAAAAAAATTAACAAACAAATATGTGCCGTGTTTGCCGAGATTTCAAGTAGTAACACAGAGATTGCGAGTTCGAATCTCGACTGTAAGTACAGTCATTAGTCGCACCACGAGCTTTACGGTGAAGGAAAACAAACACAACAACAAACGGAAACCCGCATACGATTGAGAAGAAATTCAACAGTTTCGATGGACTCGTCATTTGTCACGTAGGAACCTAAATATAAAAATGTACCCACACACTCACGAAAAGTGGTACACATTTATATAAGAACCCGGTACACGATTTCATGCATCCTAGGTCTTAAAAGTGCGTTGTCTATCTATGGAACACGGTTCCCTCATATAGGTACCTACATAGATCTCGGCAGATATAGCTGCCCGACCTTACTTCGTTTGGGAGAAAAAAAACAAAATATACAATGCGTTGCCATGGTAACCCTTAAGGTTGATGAGTAATTAAATTCATTCATTCTTTCCCGTCTTACGTTCGGTCGTTCGTTCGTTAATTTCATTCGCTTATTTCAATGATTTTTTAATGGAAAAGTAAGGAACCAATTCTCAAGTCGCTTGTGCGAAGATAACCGACTTACGATAAAACATTGTTCTTATTTTAAAATATAAGCCGATTTTGAAATTGACTTCGAAATTACGTACAGGGCACAAAATTTTACATATTTGACTTTACGATTCGACTGTACGCGTAAAAGTGTGCTACAGGATTATGAACCATTTAAACATAACTGCGTTCGTTCCAACGTGTGTAGGCAATTTTATTGTCCATAAAGGTGTTTATTCTTTAATTATATGAAGCCATTTTGAAATCCTCTGATGATTTGTGTAGGTACAAAAGAGCTATTTGTCTCCCTCCCATAAGGGTCCTCCAAGTGGTAGGAAGAGTCGTATGCTTGTTTCACCAGTGATATATTTACAATTTGACCTCAAGCCTACGAGCTCGCTTTATCGTAAGCCATTAAAAGTAACATTCAAATGTTATTCCATTAAGGACCACAAAACAATGAAGATAGGGCCCAATCCTCTTTAGCCCGTTGAATTAAAAACGTTTAGAAACCACAGTGAAATGGGCATTTCGATCCGCGGCGTGGTAATCTCGCGAAGCTTAGCGATTAACTCGGCTCACCCACCCGTTTTGATTAATAAATCCCTATTGACACATTACAAACGTTAATTAAAAGGTTTTACGGTAAATTATCTGAGATTCTCTTTGGACTATGTGCGGCGTAACGATCTTAGATCGAATTCGCAATGCAACTGGTGTAAACGGGGGGGTTGTAAAGATTAAGAAAGGCATGTTACGTTGGTTTGGAGACATGGAATTGACGAGTGAAGAAAGATTGATGAAAAAGATATATTATGTGAATGTGTGGAAGAAGAGGCAGAGGAAGACCACGTTGCGATATTCTAGATCAAATTGATTGGACTCTTGATGGGAAAGACGTAATGAATACATACTAAAATAGACATACTGAAATAGACATAATGAAACCGGCGAACGGGTATTGTGAGACTCATGAATATCGATGAAAAAGAAGAGGTCTGTAAGTGTGTAAGAGAGGGCATCCTCCACTCTCTGCCTACAACAAGGGGCTTGGCGTGATGATATAGCGAATCTC
>JACCPG010010990.1:0-54714 GCA_016069955.1 Drepana arcuata | reverse complement strand
TGGGCCCGTATGCTTGTTTGCCACTCTAGTTGTATAAAAAAAAAAAAAAAAAACACCACCAATACACTACGGAAATAGACACCACGAGCTTTACGGTGAAGAAAAACCTCGAGAGGAAACCTACACGTATAGTACGAGCTATAAATTACGGCTCACGCTACTATCAAGAAAACAATATTTTTATTTAATGCAATATACCTACCAGAGGTATATTATGTGCCAACGTGACAGATGGCGAGTCCATCGCCATCGGAAAGTGGGTGTGTGTGTGGGTATTACCTATACACCTCTGCCTACCCCTTCGTGGACCCTTTTGGGAAGGCGTGAGGATAAAAAAACGAAAAAAATATACCTACCTTTCGTGGCGTTCACTTTGTTGGTAACCAGTGCATCGTACCCGTTATGAACTGCAAAGCGTTATGAACTGCCGAGCAGCTCCAAATTCGAACAGGAAACCCGTTATGCCTTACCTCTCTTAGGAATCCACTCACGCTTAATATTACCAAAACTAAATTTGTTCGCCTTGCCTCAAACCAAGCTCTACTAATGTACTAACCAAGCTCTCTCCTGCATTCACTGTTTCCACGCATCATTGTATTGGAGACTTGGTCCAAAAATGTAATTGCACTAAGCTGGAGCAGACTTCTTGCTTCAGGTATCTCGACGTATTGATAGACGATATCCTAACTAGGATATTCTAAGTAGAATCGTCAGTAAGTAAGTAAGTCAATAAGAAAGATAATGTTTGTGTTGTAAATGTTAAGAAACTCCGTTGATCTATAATATCTAAGAACCATTTATCTCAGTCAGTCGTTACTGACCGGTTGTAGCACTGCAAGCGGTGGTATGGCCAAGACAGTCATAATTAGACTCGAAAGAACCCAAAGAGTCATCCTGAAAGTACTGACCAGAAAACCTACCTGTTTAGTAACCCATAATTCTGTAAATAACAAAAAATATTTTGAGATTTATAAAATATATAATGTTGGGAACGACTATTTATCGAGGAAGGTTATATAATATCACGGTAGGACCCATAGGAGCGTAGCATAAATGAAAATGCAGCAAAAACGGGGATAATATTATGTCCATATTTTAAAAGCTTCCGTCGCATGCGCTGGCGTAAACAGTTAAAGTTATGCAACAGGTGTGCCCCGCAGTTACAGCCGCATAAAGTGATTTGAATATGTTTATATCAGAAGAAAATACAAATTTTTTACGTGGGTGAAACTCCGGGTAAAATTTGAAATTCAAATTATAATCTCGGAAAATACCTAGAAAAAGGGATTCTGACGAATAGAAGCAATAATGAAAATCGCAATTCAATGAAACGTCCATTCGAAGAATTAACGAATTTAATATTAACTTAGTAAGTACACAATATACTACAATTGAGGATTTTGTATAAGTGTTAAATGAAATTCAGTGCGGCACAACTCATTTACTGGTGCATCCGTTTGTTCTACGAATAAAGGAATGACGTCACTCGACTGCTAACTCTCTTCAAACGGAATGAATTCTAATAAAGTTTAAAGTACTTTATCATTTTAATTTAAAGTGAAAGGAGATTATAGTCTTGGCCTGACAATTGCCTTTACGTCGCTTTAAGGCTCTAAATTAGTAAGTTTGAAGGTTTCAAGAATAAAATTAAGATTAATGCTTGAATATTTTTATTGCTTTCTTGACGGCGATTTAATTGTTTTGGACATCATTTCCGACTTGTTACCAACAAGTAAGGGTACCGTTACTTGTTGGTATCAAGACATTTAATTAGAGAGATATAATGTTCCATATGAAACATAATAAAGGTAGGTATTGATCTAAAAAGGAAAGTAAAAAACAAAATAATGTGCTATGACAGAGCACCGAGATCATTCGAAATAATATAGAATTCAGATACGCTGACGTCACCATCTCTGCCGCTAAGCTCATTGCAGCTAAATACCCGCAATTAATTTATCGGTATACTTATTATTATCTCCCCTTGTATAACACACTTAAAACAGCCTTAAAATTGCAATTAGTAATATGGATCGTACTCACAAAATATTTTTGAGTGGCCCCACTTGTCTTCACAAAATTCTCCGGTAAGTGAGGTCGCAGCGGCATGCCATACAAGATCAAAGATGGCGTGACCAAAACACCTATCTTACACAAATTACAATTACATTATTAACGTTATTTAATGTAACAAACTTTCATTCGTTAATTCGTTTTCCTATTTTTACACTCGATTTTAGCATCAATGTAAATCTATATTGTTAAAAAGCATTTAATTATCGTTAACGCGCAATACGTTTGACCAATAGTAGTTCTGACTTAACTACATTCCTTCGGACAAGGTTAACAAAAATATGATCTAAACTAACTTCCATCGCTGGTTAATTAATTCAGCAATAGTGGACTTGTTTTGAAACTTACATTTTAATAAACCTTCCACAATAACCGCAAATCATCGCAGCGCCTTTTTTATACTGAAAAATAGCATGCTGGCTACAGAGTAAATACATTATATCTTCTGGACTTAAGATATCTTACTGCTTGCGGATATATAGATATCATCACGCCTTCCCACAAGGGTCCCCGAAGGGGTAGACAGAGGTGTATAGGTAGTACCCACACACCCACTTTTCGCCAGAGATATATGTATTTCAGGTGCCAACGTGACAGATGGCGAATCCATCGCCGTAGCTATATATTTATATAACAATCCTCCCCCCTCCCCAAGGAGCTCATTACTGGAAACCTTATTCACCGCGTAGGAACACAACACAACATAAATTGTGTTATTTGGCTACGGACTTTTATAAGGTCCTGGGTCATGTATTATTGTTGTATTTTAATAAATGATATGTCGTTTTACATTGTGTTAATAATATTTTATTTGTATACACTTGATAGTTACTTTAATATATATTCTAACTAGTTCGGCCTTCTTATGAACTCTCTCTCTAGCCGGGCGGGGGCGCGCTTACATCGACCTGGGTCCTGCCCCAGTCGGGCAGCTCCAAATTCGAACGGGAAACCCGTTATGCCCTACACCTCTTCCTCTACCTCTTTTACTTCGTCCACATTCATGAGTCTCTTCTTACATATACTCGATCGATTTGATCTAGGTAGTTGGACCGTGGTCTTCCTGTGCCTCTTCGTGCACATACTTTATATTACTGTTTCGTCAATCTTACTTCAGCAGTTCCGCAGCAGACCGTCTCCTGAACACCAAGGCAGACAATAACGGCATAATGTCTTTTGAACTATCAAACGCACAATGTCCGGGGAGTATCTATCCTCCGGCTTAAAAAGAGTTATCAGAACATCACGCAAGCCATGCCACATGGTGGGAGACAGAAGTCAATTGTAAACGAATAATTTCGTGCCATCTTTGAGCAAAGTACTAGCTTTAATTTATCTTCATAAACGCTCAGGTCATTAATTTATATGGCTGTGGTCACATGATGGTACCACTCTCGAACCTAAATATTGATGTCCGATCCTATGACGGCAAAAACACATTATTTACTTTATCCTTGGATGTGTCTAGTTGTGTGGTCATCGGATCGGACGGACGATCGGACATGTGCTTCATCATTTGCAACATTTAAGTGAAGTCCTCCTGCCGCCTGCTAACAGCAGCGATTAAGTTTTCATTATCCAAGCCAATTGGGCGCGTGAAGTGGGGTCAGTCTCACATCTGATAACAGAGAAGCGAGATCATTCAAATTTTCTTTACGATTTCCGCCGCTAGGCTCACTCATTGCAAACATAATATAAAAACTCAATTAGCCGTTATACGTTTTATTCTTATAGTATAACACAAAAAGCCTTACAAACTAAATTAATAATAGGAATCGTATTCAAAAGATTTTTCTGTTTAATACTGGATTATAACATTGAATTAATTAACTTTTGCTTCAAAACATTTTAACACGGTGTACGCTTTGTCCAACAGAAGCTCTGGCTGAAATACTTTTTCCGTCTAACTAAAGCAAATAAAAAAATGTTTCAAAATCACGTGTATCGCTTAATATTCAGAAAATGAATTTCACAATAGATGTTTGATTTCAAACATTTGTTTAAACATGCTTCAGTCACGGTATGTGCTATAGTAACCGCTAATTATAAAAGGACTTTTCAACATTAGAAATAGCAAGCTTACTACCACAGCTGAATCTAAACTACTAATATAATAAAGGATTATTATATTATAGTCGTGGTGGCCGAGTGGTTCGAGGAGTCGCCTGCAGCACAAAGATTGCAGGTTCGAATCCCGAATGAACCAATGAGTCATCTGAAATTAAATACAGTGATTAGTCTCAGTTTGAGATGAAATTCAAAGACGTATTTATACGATATTAGAGTTATGTGTAGTATATTAGTTATATAGTATATTAGTTTCTCACTATCTCTAATCCTTCTATAATCATCATCTCCTTTATTTTTTAAAGTCAATGCAATAAATAACTTTATTAACGATTAATTTATACATATTAAAAAAAAAGTTACCTTCTAACATACTTCCGTTAATAAACTAATGACATTGAGTTTTGATGGACGAGTGATGTAATTAATTAGTCGGCTGCAAAATACAAGATTGCAGATTCGAATCCGGGCGGTATATAATGCTAGCCTGAGTTTTTATTTACTTAAGAAAGATCGTAGTGTGATAAATCACTCCATCACAATACGATTTTTCCATCCGCTGAAGGAAAACATCAAAAGTATTCCTGTATACTTTCAAGAAGTAATGCACATACGTAAGTAGGTATAATCGTGCTTCAGAAATGGCAACAAACTCGTCTTCTGTCTCCTTGGCAGCTAAATATATCTCGAACGAAAGGAGGTTGTAGTTACACTTATTTCTTGTGGGAGCAGCACGTGAAGATGTATTGTATAAATAAAATTATTGTGTTCCGGCGATTAGGACACAAAAAGTATTTAAATATCTCGCAACCGGCGAAATGTATGAAGACACTTGTATTCGTAGCGACAGTGCTCTTCATGTTCAATAAGGACAAGCGCTCTGCTCTATCTGCCTACGCCGCAAGGCACGGCGTGACGATATGCATTTTGTAATTTTTAAATACATGTATTTATTTATTTATTTTAATTAATATTAATTATAAATTATATTTATTTTAACACTAACGTAATTACTACGTAGTAACATTACTAGTACTAACTCAATAGACGCATTCCTATGGAAGGAATTATTTGGCAGAGTAAAACTCAAATATATATGTTTTTGTTCAGAGAATATCATCGGACCAGATCCAACTGAGATGATGACTGTGGCTCCGTGGTCTATCAAGGTGGCCAAGATTTCCCAGCCACTTTTGGACTTCTTGGGTATGTTAATTTATTTCTTGTTATTGAAAAAGAATACAAGTAACCCGGCCGATATCTAAACGCCAGGAAGTCGGACCCACTCTTGCTACCTTTTACACCTGCCGGAGTCAATGCACAATATAAAACAAAACGTCACGGTTTTATAAACTTCGTATTATTTTCTTACCAATCACTGAAAAAAAGGTTGAGAGACAACCTTTGTTAAGTTGCTAGCTTTTTTCCAGCAGCGAGGTTCGCGTGGATAAGGATAGTGGAATACCAGTAATGCATCATTTGTATTTTTTGCGTCACATTATTTTACTCACTAAGCAACCCTACGCCAGTAGCCCACATATTTTTCATTCTTTACGGCGACGACAACGAAGAAAAGTCTTAAAAACGCCTAAAAATCCCAGTAGATAAAGCCTATGTATTTTGAGATACAAACACATGAAACTAATAATTTGTTTCTTTGCGGAATATGAAAATAATGTAAACTTTTCTTTGAAAACTCTGTTTCCAATAAAATGAAATGTGTCTGTTAAACTCTCTATTTTTTAGCTGCGTAATTTTCACACAAACAAAAATAGTACTAATGTATTTTATTGACTGTTATTAAGTGACTCACAAAGTCTACATATTTATTATATGAAACCATTTCCTTTCACAGTTGCTTTTATATAACACAAACAGGCTTTTCAACTACTAGGTATATAATAATAATATTCTGGATGGGTCGCACAAAGCCAACTATATATAATCTTGTCTTGTTAGGCTAGATTATCTTCCAAGTCAAACCTATTATCTGATATTAAGCCACTTCAAAAGATTTTCCACAAGTATTGCAAAACATAAAATAGTATAATAAGTGGATTATCTACAAAATAATTTCAAAGACATAAAATCATTGAACATTTTTATGCAAAGATAAAAGCTGTCATGGCAGGTTGTCCTTTAAATTAAAAGATATTCTGATTAATACATAAAATGTGTAGTGGCCCAGTGAATTAAATAGTCACCTGCAAGCGAATATAGCAGTATTCAATCCTCAAAGGAACGTTCAATACTGATAAGTTTCTGTAAATACAATGTTTTATTACACCACAAGCTTTATGGAAATTGACCTCGCAGGCAAAACTGCATGCTTACGTATTAAAGTATTAAAGTGATAAAGTACTTAGATAGCGTTATTGCATGCATGCATGTATTACACGTAAATCAATTATGTATATGTTATTTTTGTCTAGCACCCGAGGTGCAGACCAATGGGCACTGTAACATCCTGTCCGACATGTTCTCGCTGGGGCTCGTAATCTGCGCGCTCTTCAACAACGGCAAGGCACTCATCCAAGCGAACAACAACCCCATGCTGTATATGAAGCAGATCGAGTTTGTGAGTATCGCATACTCCAATTATTAAACAGGTAGTGGTGGCCGAGTAGTTGAAGTATTCGCTAGGTTGGAATATTATTTGTAAAATAAAGATTGCAGGTTCCCACCCGGCGGTCTAAATCACTGAGCTTGTTCTGATAGTGACTCATACAGTACTGTGAGGTTTTACGAATAAACAAAATGTATATAATAGTCGTGTTTGAGAAATCGGCGACGGACTTGCCTTTGTTGCGTGTGCACCCAAATACATTTTAGACAAAAGGAGGGTTTTGTTCCACCGCGTTTCCACATAATATTAACTTTGTTTCTAACAGTATCAAACAATTAGTACTTATTGTGTATTATTAAAACGGAGTGCGCGATATTTTAAAAGCGCAGTTAGTTTTTGCCTTTCAGATGTTATTATATTTTATCCTTAGCCTCCTACTCGAGCTGAGCTGATAAAACCGCCACCGATCCAACCCACTCTGAGCGATTCCCTCTAAAAATGTATTATATCTAAAAATTATTGAGGAGTATGTTTGACATAAGTATTCGTCTTTACATAGTATATACATAGTTGACAAATCAACATCAATTAAATAACATAAAACTACGTGCTTTATTTCAATTTCAACGATACAGACAAGGGAAATTCACTCATATTTCTTTAATCTTTAGTACGCGTTCGGCTAATAATGAAAAAATGTGATAATTTCCCGATTAACTTCATTAATAAATATATTGGAGTTTTTGGCGGAAACAAGCAAAGGGTAATAACTTCCCGTCTGATTTTTATGTACCATATACAACGATAGTGAACAATTAAGTACTGTATTAAGTATATACTCTATTTTCGCTCGTTCCGAGAACGGAATATTATATTCATTAACGGCATGCTTCCGGTGCCTATCCGGTGAATAACCGGATGTTATTCGCCGGTTAGGCACTTCAGACTACAGAATATCATCCGTTTATGTTATTTATTTCGCGCAACTATATTGGAATAAGAATCCTATTACATCGAAATTAAGGTATTCTCCCAAATATTTACGTGTGATTTGATATTTAAATTATAGGTATTAAACCTATCATTTAAATATCTGTAATAATGGCATAATATTAATTTAAGAGATGGAAAAATTTTACACATGTATTTGAAAACCACAATGATAATGAAACAATATTTCACCGAGCAATTATTCCGCAAGATAGGGACTAAATCCGTAATATGATAGCCAATCTTTACTCACTAGGAGAGGCCCCTGATGAAGAAGAAGGATGAAACATTTCATGCTCAGTCCATAATATATGTCCTGTCTGACAATAGGCGATATTAATTATTACCAGCGAGAGACGATCGGGGCTACAAAACAGTATGTTGGAGAACACAGTTGCAAATTTATCTTGGCTCATTTTCGTACCTATAAAATATTTAAGCCTACCTTTGTTCTACGGATTCTTCTACTCCAGATGATCATAAGTACCGTGGTGATGAGTGCGGAGCCTATCTGAACCAAACCAGATTGGCCATCTTATTAGGAAACTAGACTTGAATTACACTAATGTTCGATAATTGACTTAAATTAAAGAAAATATTAATTTAACTGACAGTTCTGCAAGGCAATATGAAATGTCCTAACTCGAAAAATTTTATCTATTTTGAATAAGAAACTAATTTGAATTCAAGTATAGTACATTTAGTGCAGGAAATTATTGGATTGACAAAACCATGTAGACCCTTCGGTCCTGTCGATCTAAGAACATCTCCAGCTTAATCATAATGCAAAGTAATAATTGTTACGAAAACAGAATTGTGTGTCCATCCTATCGCAGATAGGTATATCATTAGCATAATATTTGCAGCCTGATAACGGTTATTGACAAAACTTTAAGAGTATAATTTTAGCGTCCCTAATCATCAATTCTGTTCCAGTAACCTTCCAAGATCATATGTAACAAAAGAAGCTTACTAAAAAGTTTCTTTATCAATTATTTTTCTTTGTTAAAAGCATTCAACACGATATCGTGTTTTGATGTTTACCGGGGGATTTGCCGCAGGACATTTTACAGAGAGTAAACATCTGGATCTTAGATTTTTTTACAGACTAAACAATGTTACAAAAATGTTAACATTATTATAGCCACCGAAACAGATTTTTAATTTTATGGCCCTTTTCTTATCATACGTAGAAGAATATTATGTAGAGTGTTTAAAGCGTCACGTTACGAATTGATTGCGATTTCCATAGATAAGAAACTTTCGTTATTGAATAGACTGTAGTATTAAGTTTTTATACATCTATATTATTTTGACTAGAAATACAATTTAAAGAAAGAAAGACTACTGCTGCTATTGCCAGCGCCCATAGTCTGCAACCACTTGTCGTGAAACAGTTCGATTGCTCGACTTCCCAAAAATATTTGTTGCGTGTGATCTTTTCATAAAAAATGTTGGGCTAATTCGACTCTTTTCATTTGTAAAACTATCACTTCAGCTGGCTTACCTGTTGCGGGATATGTAATGGTTAAACCTTAATATGGTAACCTCCGACGTCAAAAGAAATGTTACTACTGAGAAATGTTGAAATGTTAGATTGTGACAAGAAGTTGTTCACCCTAGCTTGACCAACAAGTGAGTCAAGTACTGCCGCGTGTGCCGGCCGCTCTGCAGGAGGCGGTACAGAGGCTCCTCGCGCGGGACCCTCACCCGCGCCCTTCGACACAACTGTTGCCACTCATCAAATACTTCAAGTAAGAATAACACTTCTTTCGGGTCATATTAAAAAGACCATAAATCCTTACAAATGGAACTTCAGACCTTTTCTTTTACGACTAGGATCGATTATAATCGATCGATATCAAAACATCCAAATAAACAGCTATTGGTATCATCGGCGTCAGTTCATATTTGAGATATTTTTTTATTAAAGACATGCATTTACTTATTAGTCCAATATATTTTTATTATATTATTTGCCTAGATGCCACAGTGAGCCTGCTATCCAGGCCATGCAATTCCTTGACGTGATCACCATGAAGGACCCCAACCGGAAGTCAAACTTTTACCGTACCACTCTTATCGATGCGCTGCCCTACATCCCGAAGGTATCGTTGTTATGAATAACATATTCAGTTTCCTTAAAAGATTATTTATTAATGGAGAGCTTTCCCAATGGACGAGAATTTTTAACTCGTGATGTGCTTGCGACTGAGGTAATTAGTATTTCCAACTTGGAATAAAAACTATAAATTGAGATAGGTGGTAAGGTTGCAGTGTTTGAATAAAGTTGTTGATTTGCCATAAATACGAAGTGTTTACTGTAACATCCCTGAAAATGCAAAGCTGCAAATGCGAAAGAAGTGAGTTATATTTAGTTTTAGGATGTGTTTGTAATTATGTATTCTCAACAATACAACTAACGCTATCAGAAAATACGTCTATGTTTGTCGTCAGCCATTCTCCTATTTAAGAGGAACTAGATACATACATATCACGCAGTCCCTAACGGGATAGGCAGAGAGTACAGTGCGCCAGTTCTCTCTAGACTTACATACCTCTTTCGCTTCGTCCTAATTCATCAGTCTCTTCATACATGCTCGTCGGTTTCAATACTCTTAACGTGCGTTGGAACGTGGTCTTCCTCTGCCTCTTCTTGCACACACTTTCGCTTTGTATATCTGTGTCGTCAATATTTCTTTACTTATTCTTTCAATATGTTCAAACCAACGCAGTATGCCTTTCTTTGTTTTTACAATCACACCCTCGTTCACACCAGTTGTTTTGCGAATTCGATCTAAGAGGAAGTATATAATTTAATTTACATTAATCATTCAGTGTGACAATTTTTTTGCAATTTCAAGGAAAAAAGAAATATGAATCTGTTGATTTATTTCAAAAGAGCCATGTATTTCAGAAACTTCGTTGGCAACTAGTGTGGCCCGCTTTGCAACTGGAAGTTCGCACTGCTGAAGTCCTCGCAGCTGTGCTTCAGCCTATCATTTGGCTTACTAATGAAGCGACACAGGACGAGTTCTCTCATTACGTTTTGCCCACGCTTAAGTAAGTGCGCTATGGACTACTTTCCTCCTCCTACTATTAGACCTCGCAGCTGCGCAACACAAAATATCCTTTACACTTGAACCATTGCTGCAGGAACTTGATGAACTCGCCAAAAAGCATTCAAGCGACTGTAACTATCTTGGAGAATCTGAGCGTTATCCTGAAAAAATGTCAAAAGCAAGAGATTGACAACGAAATACTGCCGAATCTTTTCCACGCTCTTGATAATAATACCAACCAGATACAGGTAAATCTTTTATTATAATATCATTAGGAACATCGTACACTTAGCCAATAAACTATTCCTGCCTTATATAACGAGCATAAACCATAGACATGTACATAAGATCAACTCATAATACTTAACTATTCGCGTAATCAGCTCGATGGGTTGTCTCAGTCAGTTGGGGCAGCATCAAATTAAGAGTGGGTATAACAAACATATTTATGTACCAATAAACCAAATATCGGGTTTCAATATTGATAGATGTAACTATTGTCACATTGCAGACGGCCTCTCTGATTTCTATCCAAACTGTCTCGGACTACATAGATGACAAAGCGTTGCATACTATTGTGCTACCTAAAGTAAAAAAATTGCTTGAGAAGAATCAGAGTGACGTGAAGATTATCAGCTTGATCCTTGGTTTCTACGAGAAGATTCTCGTTCGTCTCGAGCGAGGCCATATTTTGGAACAAGTCATCCCGACACTTCTTAGCATGAGGCTGACTGACCCCGATATTATTAATCGCGTCGTCAGTAAGTATGATTGTCTTCTTATGTACCTTGCAATTATATTTAAACTTCCGCTTCCAGAAATCATCGTGTTATATAAGTACTTAGGTATCAGAATGCTCGCGTTCTTTTTTAAAATAAGATTCAGTGCCTGTATATGATGTCTGCTGTGCGAAATGTACTTTTAATTTTGGATGCAGAGCGAATAAAGAATTGTGCAAAGCGCGGTATTTACCTCACCTCATGCAAACAAATATTTGTCTATGTGAAAATGACAGCTTAGATCCTTATTTCAGAGCTGTACAAATCAATGCTTTTGGAAAAGAAATTTGGCTTGACCACCAACGTGATGGCTACAAAGATGATTCCTTCACTGGCACCACAAACGGTCAACCCAGCATTGAACGTAGACCAATTCACAAACTTAATGGAGGTAAATTCATTTTATTATAGGCTTCGCTTTTTTCGAGTATACCGGGATACCTAATAGGCATTCACGTTCTGTATGTTTATGTACAGCCCCAAATAAGTAGCTTATTACTTGGAATATGACCGGCTCTAATCCAAGATTTAATTCTCAGATTCTTTATGACATGTTGGACAATATCGATAAAAATCAACGTCACAAGCTGAAGTTGGACAATCTATCTCTGTCGAGCCCAGAGCGCCACCGTCCTCTGCGTCACCAGATGAGCACTGACAATATGACTGTGCAACCCTTCAGCATACCTAACCTGCGCGTCGAAAGACGCAAGACGTCCAGTGCGGAGGATATGGCTCGCAAGAACTCGATCACGGTGCCTACTACAAGTACCACAGGCAGTGTTGGTGGCTTCAAAAGTAAGTTATTTATTATTTATAGAAGTATGCCTTAGCATAGAAAGTTACCATTAATTATTTTGATGATCCTACAATTTATGAAATTGTTTATGCTATTTTCATATAATTTTTAGGCAGTGGAATTGGGCAATGGTTCTTCGGCTCCAGCAACTCCACTAACAACGATAATAATTTCCTTCGCGTCGCAAGCGCCTTCCCCAACCGCCGGCTATCAGATAACACTCTAATGACCCCTAAAATTCGTATTGCGCCATCTTGCGCTTCATCTCCTGGCGGAACCCCGGGAGGTACCTCCGGATTGCCCACACGCCGCCACTCTAGCATCGGCCCCCAGGAACGCCGTGGCTCTGCGGTTAATCTTTCGCCGCCTACTGTAAGTCATGCCTTTTTAATTAACATATTGTAACATACCAGGATTATGGCAATAGCCAAAAATATTAATCTTTACGACGAATACAAAATTACAATTACAATATCAGACCAGAAGCCTAAGTAGTGAAATGCTTTGAAGAGCTTTTATAAAGATATGGTGCAGGAGAGCTATTACCGGTAGTGAGGGTGAACGTGGTTGTTTTGGCAGGGCTACCACTACAGGGGACGCGGCGGGTCAGGCTCGAGCTTGTCCGTGCCGTCGGCGTCGCACAGCGTCGTAAGTGATGTCCAGCACGCACGCCTGCTTGGCTGCGTGTCCTCCAGACCCCTCATTGAATGTCGATTTTGAACGGCTTAAACATTGTTGTCGTATATTCTTCTGAAGTTGAGTCTTCTTCCCAAGCCGACTGGGAGAGATAGTATCTCATTCACACCATTACCACACACGTATACATCTGCACGAATCTGGTTGGAGTCTAAGATCCCATTGAATACTTATCCGATCATTAGACCCATTATTGCATCGTACTATCAACGCTATTCTTCCATCGTGCGAGTGGTCTCAAGTGGAGTGTCACCTTCAGGATATAATGACAAACATGCATGCTGGTATTGTCTTTTGAGTTAATGCGATGCATGACCGCCTCACCACGTCGCGTGCCTGCAGGCTGAGGCAAGGGAGTAGTGCCTGTGCTTCGATGAATGTTCTCCACGCACCTATCTAGGATCCAGCCAGGACCGAGGCCGCCTGATGTCGCACAGTTTTCACAGTCGTGTGACCAACGCAAATTGAATACTCATCAAAATTCTTAGCTGACTATTATAACTTTGATTAAAACAAATTGGCACTCGGTTTATCAAACAGTTGAGTCGGTCACGTCCTAGCATTTTTGTGATGTTCATATAGACATTCCATAGCCTAGTAAATGCAACAGACTTGCCTGAAACCGTCTTGCAGACAGCATCTCAAGGGACAGTAGGTAAATGTTAAATGTGTAATTGCCAATGGAAACAACGCAAGTAAGAGATCACCTGTTCATCATGAGACGGCTGGAGGCCGTGTGTGTTTAGCGCTGTCTCATTCACTGTTGCTGTTTGTCCTCCTACGCAGCTTGCACGGAGCATGATCGTGAGTATGCTCCCTACATACCGTGTCGTTGCCGTTGCGAGACGATACCTGCACTCTATCCTAAACTCAATATCAATAAAATAAGTATCTTAATTCACAAAGGTGTTGCCTCGATGCCTTGAAGTCGATGTTTTACAAATATCATAAACCTACTTATTCTGTGAATGTATTCCATTTGGCAACATCTCCGTGGTAAGACAAACTTCACCAGTAGTTAAATAAGTATGACTCAACACTTGACATTTCACGAGTTTCACACGCTTTAGAACGCAATAGAATTGTGTCCTACCCTAAATCATAACTTGTATGTTACTGTATTGATACCGTATATACGTGAGGCAAGCTATTAACTAATGAATGCGACATATACTACATACCACGACGTGTTCATTAACTAATGCTTTAAATACTAATAATGCCAACTTAATAATAATAGGTAATATATATATTTACGGATAACAGTAGATTGTATATAAATTACGTGTCACGTTGTTTGTCCGCTATAGACTCCTAAGCTACTTAACCGATTTCAATGAAATTTGCACACCGTGTGCAGTTTGATCCAACTTAAAAGATAGGATAGCTCACATCAAAGTTGGACCTTATAGGTGGCGCTACGATTGTATTTCAGGAAATATTACTTTTTCACCCTGGCGAAGCTGGACGGGACAGCTAGTAACTTATAGAAATCAATTATTTATTTATCCACGTATGTTGTATGGCAATCCCATAATCCCGTGTTCATTAACCACTAGCATGAAGGGATATTAAAATGTATACTGAATGTGACATAGGGTGGGTCGATGCCGAACACTTCGTCGAGCGTGCCTTTCTTGCTGACTTCGTCGATGCAGTCTATCCGGTCGCGTCGACCCTCCACGGGCATGAGCGGCTCGCAGGGCTCCGGGCTGCTGCATCAGCTGAGCAGCGGAATGGTAAGGCACCTGCCCGCAGGCACCCACAGCAACCTGCAGGTGCACGCGCCGCAACAATGGAGCGTCCTGCAGAGCGCCACAGCCGCCGGGTACAATGCCATCCACCACACTACTATGGCCGTGAGGAAGTGCCCCTCGCTCAATATCACACTCACCCGTTAAGCGGCACGGCTCGGCCCAGTCACTGCGACCCCGACGTGACGTGTCGGTAATGTGACGAGCGCGCCGCCGCGTCCCTGCCGCCGTCGTCGTCGTGACTTCAACCTCTCAATGCTTTCGTATTTCCGCCACTAGGCGACCCCCGTCCGATCCCTCCGTATTATGTAGATTTATTATTAACTATATCGATGTTGTATTTAAGTACCTATCGTTAATTAATATTTATTTGCAATTACTTTCAAAAAAAAAAAAAAAATATATATCCTACATTATATTATATATATATATATGTTTATATATATATTATATATAAATAGTTTCTACTATACGCAAAATAAAATATTTCGTTGTTATTTTCTTTATTGTAAATGTAATTATGTAAACTCACCTATAAATAATATGTATAAGCTGTAGTTATTTTTATAATTATTGGTAAACCGCCATCATTAATATACATACAATCAAAATAAAAAGTATGTCACCTAAAGGATGGAAATGGAACAAATTGTGTAGCTTTAATCGGTATAATGTGGAAACATCACTTCTACGCCGAAGAATAATATCTATGAATAAAAGGTCCAGTTGAAATAATTATAGAAAGTTTAAAATTGAAAATGATATTAACTGAAAAGCGATGTTCCCAATCTGATAGTATACTGCAAGGCGTAATGGTGCTCTGATATGGTATTGCTATATTTACTAGACTATATTTAAATTAGAAAATAACTTTTGCGTTTTTAACGAAATTTTATAAATATGGCTTACATCGTTCTATAACTCCGCCTTCCCTGAATGGGAAACGGCTTGAAGGTATTTACCTATACATAGTAGTATGTGAATAAAGGCTCATTAGATAGCAATCGAGTACGGTGCACGCCTACTCAGAACTAACTGTAACTGACGAGATATGTGTGACACTAAGGACTGCCTTCAACGCTAAATACACAATACTTCAATTATACTTGCGGACATCTGACATTTCCAAAAGGTATTCACGATAGCTATTTTTTTAAATGTCTTATTGTAGGTAGTTAGATAGTTACAAAATATTTACTGGACAATTTGGAAATTGACGTTTTCATTTTTGTTTACTTATCAGACGGTTTAAAAGCACTTTTAGTAAATGAATTTACTAATAAAGTGTATTTACATATCATTTCATTCCATTCGCAAAACATACCCATGACTATCATATTATATTAATTAATCTCAGGGCAAAATTTTTAATAATCGGTATAAACTGTCATATCGACGAAAGTCACACGTCCGGATATATAGGCTAAACTTTCGAAATATAAATACGGCATAGCAAATTTAAACTCTATTCACCGCTTTTTATATGTTATTGTGCGAAACATTATGTTGGCAATGACATTACACCATATATAGAACCGAAACTTGACCAATATCCCGGCGCGTTGTAACGTTACGCGCGTTTTTAAAGCCTACACTACAAACTTATTAACAATTGCTTTCGTATTTCCCGGCTGGTCTAAGTAATGCGCAAATCTATCTAAAATAAAATCTTATAAGTAATTAACATTGAGGCTGAACTTCTTGTAGCTAACCTAACCTAATGTTAGACTATTTTAGTTTGCTTTTCCGGCTTATTACGAGTACATGAAGTGTGTAGTGTGATCGGTGTGCTGCCATCATATACGAGTAGATAGATAGTTGGAGTGCAGTAGCTTGGCCGCGGACAAGTGGCGTAGTTAGAGCTTGGTCTAGCGTAGTGAACAGGCGGGCGCGGCGGCGGCGTCCACCGCGGCCTTGGACCACGCACGCGCTTTGATTTTAATCAGTTTTATTATGGTTGCTTCCAGTACCAGCTGTTTTCCGGGCGTACGTAAAGAGACTTTGATTAACGTTAGAGCCGCGTAGCGTAATTCGAGCGCGGGTTGGCGCAGACGGCGCGCCTCTGCCTCTCACCGACCGACGCCCGCCGCCCATCGCCCACCGCCAGCCACTCGTCGCCGCACGCGCTCATCTAAACTTACTTATTCATTATATCTTAACTTCCTCATGGAACTTTGCTCCCATTGTCTTTTCTACTATTCAAAATTTTTTATTTCGTCATAATTACGCTCAAATCCGTGTTACCCATCAGCTTAACGATAAATTATACATTTGGCAATTAATAGATACTTAAAAGATATAGCTCCATCTTAAAATCAATTAAACTTTTTATGCATGCAAACTGACTGTTAAACACTCCAAAGTATTTATAGAGGGCTGGAATTTTGTTTGTCGTGTGTAATGCTACAACATTATTTTATTTGTGCTATGCAACACCTGTATACCAGTTGAGTTGCCCAACGGCCAACAAAGGAAACTCGCCGTTGCAATTTTCACGTTATATACTTTTTTTCTAATACCTCTAAATATCTCGCACAACATGCACTGTATCATGTTCACAAAATCTATTAGATACGCTTTATTAGGCAAATACCAAAACTGGCGTTCGCTAGACGCCTTACCTATAATTGTCTTTAAAAACGCATTTACTACATCGATAATAATCCTTTGCAGTTACAAGTATGTATATGATGAAACAGTTTAAAACCAAATCTCTTCTGCATTCTTTATAAGTAAGTGATCAAATAATTTACGGTGAAATTTTAATACAATAACATCAATGTGAAACAATAACATGTCTGCGAATATGCAGCCGTACTCCAGACGGATATTTTAAATTCCTTCAAATTACGTCTCACCGAATCAAAAAATAAATATATACGATTTACTGCACTTCACACATTAAGGTTAGATAATTCCAGGCTTGGAGCACAAAATTCAAACAAATTTGATTTGCATCCGTGAATATAAAAGTACCCACGGTGCGTCTTTAGGTGAATATAATTAAAATATTTACTATATAATAAATGTATCTACAGCATTATTACTTTTTTTCTCATGATCATACAAAATAAGCGTGTCGCATTAAGTTGTGGAAATCATATCCATAGTTTAATTGAATATTCATTATTTAAAATATATTTATATATTAATATTTTATAGATAAATATGGTGTTACCTCTTGCGTCCCCTATTTTATTAACTATTTAGTTGCATTGTGTCCTCGGGGTATATATACTTGATGTGATGTGTTTTATTTAAATGCGATGAGCGCAGCTAAGTTGCGTTCACGTAGGGAAAGAAAAACGTGATGGCATAATATTCGTTAAGGTAGATAACTATAAGGATGTTCTGAAAGTGAGAAGTAGCGATAAGTTATTAAGGTGTATCGTTGACTGTACTTAACATTTTATTGGAATTAATATATGGATGTTGTGATAAAAGTATGTTTATCATAAAATTATATCACAATTACTTATGTTTTAAACTGATCTGAACTATATCTATCACATTTTATTATTCTATTTTCCATTGCATTTCATGTCATAGTTAGTCAGTACTACAAATGCCATTTAGTTCGGTTTAATAAACCTTGCCAATGAAAACTATTTATGGTAAAAAAAAACAATGGACGCGCTCGTCATAAGGAGACTAGACACAAAACCCAAACAAAACACTTCCAATTTAGGTAGTTACTACCATTATATAAACTTATATAAAAATTACTCTTGAATATATTATTACATTACAGTCATAAATCCTCGAATAAATTTAAAAAATTATTCAAATTACGAAACAGAAATCTCTCTCGTAAGTTAAAAAGCTGACATACGGAACGGTGCAACATTGACTGCAACATTCAAAATCGAAAACGAAAGTAATTTCGTTCATTCTGCCTTGAGGCAGGATGGTTGGGTAGAGAAATTCACAAGGAAAGTTTATTTTAAGCTTGGTCAGCAATCTTGTGATGTCGCTTCCAAGCGATTGAGCTTATATTTAAAAATATTAAACTTAGCTTACATGGGAGTATAATATGATAAATTAATTAAGTTCGACGTGTTTACATAGCTCTTATTTTAGTTTCATAATATATAAAAAAAAACTTTTTTTTTTATGTAAACCATATGGTATGAAGCACTTAAGAGAAGAAGAATTACTTCGTAGAAGGATTCCATTTGCCAGTACTTTACAAATTTCAAAATCTCTATCATATTGTCGTCACAGAATCACGCGACGCAAACAAAAGTCTATACTAGAAATTTAACATTGGGTAAATATTTTTTTTTGTTATTAGACTTATAAAGTTTTAACATTGTGCACTACTATCTTGAGTAGGAATCACATTGGTTATTAACTTAAATTTGTTCTAATTATTTGTACACTTTTGAGATATTTATAGAAATCTACACATAACTATTTCTATTAATACCATTACATCAATCCCGTATTCTACTAACTCTTGAATACTCCTATACTTAGTGCCTATCAACTATGATATCGTGCGAACTGAATGTACTTTTCTATATAATATACATATGACTATTTATATTGTATCTTTAACATAACCTTAGAACCTTAGATCTCTCAGCTCCCTGCAAGGTGGGCTGGGCGCATTTTTCGAACACTTATCTAAAGCGGTTTTGATAAACCTTCCACGCTCACGATTTATTCTGACAATTCATGAAATTCTTCTAAGGGTTGTGTGGTTTGCTCAGTGTTAGGTAGGTTTGTGATATGTTTTATTAATATCCTATACAATAATATCTATTTAATATGTATATCACTATTTACCGTTTGAATACTCAATGTGATTACGATGTGTGGATATAAATTATTTATACCTTGTATATTTAATATAAAGGTTTTTATTATATTAGTAATAGCATGAGTAATGAATGACCTTCTGTGAGTTAGACTTACCTTACTTCGTAAACCTTGACTGTTCACTTCTAAGAAAAATAGTGTTCGACAATACTTTTGTAAAACGTTTCATATTCTGCGCTTCTTAAAATATTCCTTAGTATCTATTAAGATGGTGTTAATGTTGTGATGGACACAGCCGTTCATCTTAGAAAGGTTTTACTTATTTTATATCTAGATTACAATGAAGACGAAGCATCACGAAAGAACATTTTTATGTCAACATTAAATCACATATTCTTAACATTATGCAAAACTCTGAGTGTTTACATTGTACCTTAGGTTAGGTACTGAAATCCTTCGCATTTGATGTATCGATGGTTATAAATGTTGGACAGTGTCCATAAACGTATATCAATATATTTAAATCTGAATGTTCTATTATAATTATATGATGAAATATTAAATGTACCAGTATTAATACACGTTAACAATGATATTCCATAAGATGTTTTCCGTGTTCTCATAATAGAAAAATAGAAAAGAAATATTGAATTACTATTTGATGTAGACAGCTTACTGTGGGTTCAAACATATATACCTACATACAGTAGAAAATTATAAAAACACTTCATTAGAATTATTGGACGCGCAACATGAAAATATAACAAGAAATAATATCATGGCTGACCAAACCAGTACCAAAGTTTGAGCCCAACAGTATTTAAGGTAATTTATGACATATATGTAATTCAAAATCTTATGTGAAAAATGATAAAAAAATATATGTTACTATTATAGAAGTTTATATTGTGTTACAATTTGATGTTCTATTGTGTATACGTGGCTCATGTAGAAGATTATAAAATAAAGAAATATTTATTTCATTTTAGTGTTTCATTGAATGCTCCTTAAATTGGCCCAATGCCAATGCTACAAGCACTAAATGGAATAATGTTTCCATAATAAATCTTCCCCCAAGGCTCCCCGAGGGGGTAGGTAGAGATGACCCACACACCCATATATTTAAGATGCCAGCGTGACAGATGTCGAATCCATGCTGTTTTACATTTACACTTTAATTGTGTATATCTGAGTGTAATGTTCGTGAGTGTAAGATTTGTTGGACTTTGAAACGCTTAGTTTCTGGTGTTTGTGTCGAAAGGGTTCATCTGGCTTAAGGTGCAAGCATTGTACATAAAGGGTTATATTATCCATTATATTATCTCACGACAACTTAAAAACATAGCGTGGTGGAGCAATATTTTTGCGATGAGTTCCTATTTAATAGATAATTTCGTCAATGCTTGAGCAATATTAGGAGAGAGAGTAAATCCCTCACGAGACGCAGTGTCGTGGAAAAAATGCGTGACTGAATTTACCTACTAAATAGATAAATGGAGAACTGCCTTAACATGGGTCTTGTCGTGCTATTGCAATCATCGTTCAAGAATGACTAAACGATAGACATGATGTTCCTAAACCTGCAATTGCATGAATATTATATAAATATTTTGAATTAATCTACATTAATTTGCCTACATTAACCTCAAAAAGCTGTCTTATTATGAATGGCAACAAAAATAGATGCCAATTTGATTTTCTACAGTGAGCTTTATACTAAGCCTTATTGCTCATAAGCCGATTTACGAACGACCTTTTTTTATGAAACATGTTTTATCTCCGTAAAATAAAAAGAAGTGAATTTTGCGAGACAAAGTTTTCGCAGAATGGGTGGGCGGCTATCGCACCAATCTTCGGGCTATTTTCTACTCTCAGTAAGTAGGAATGAAATAAATTAAAGAACAATTTAAAAGTTAATTATGATAGGGAAGCGCTCCACTTCCGTTTTTGGGTGAAATAATAAAGAATAAACACGATTTCCGGTTTCGAACCATCTAGAGAGCCCAAGATTTCACCCAAACAAATCCATTTAATTAGTTAGGTGAAAAACAAACGTACCGAAGAATTATATATTCTCAAGATATATTAGAAAATATCTTCTTATATATAAAATTCTCGTGTCACAGTGTTTGTTACCATACTCCTCCGAAACGGCTAGACCAATTCGTATGAAATTTTATATGCATATTCAGTAGGTCTGAGAATCGGCCAACATCTATTTTTTATACCCCTAAGTGATAAGGGTTACCCAATCGTAACATTTTTTTTTATATTTTTGTCAAATTTTGTTCCTTAATTTTTTTTATAATGTGGCATTAAAAATGCATACAACCCAAAATTTTTCATCCTTCTATCACCAACCCCTATTTTTTAATAGTCATTTTAGTAATTCAATAATTTTTCATCCCGCTCGATAACTGATAAATTATCACTTGGTGGGTTATCTCCGCTAGTTCAGAAGAGAAAGAGCTAATTAAAACCAAGTCGTCGTCTTTTTTGCAAATGCTTTTCATTCTATTTCGATAAAAAATTCCCTGAACTCAGCAAAAAAATCGTTATTTTTATTAAAGTTACAAATATAGAAGTCTTGAAAAATTTTAAATTTAGCTTGGACCACCGACCTTTACGCATAACCTTAAGATTTGACCACATAATATCCACAAATATATCAAGATAATTAGTAAACCACGCTTCTAGCAAATCAAAATGAATACAATCTAGAGCTAAACAATACTTTCGCTCAATTAACACAATCAACTCAACCTGACCTAACACAATAAGAACAACCGGACGAAATCCAAGTCAAATACAATATTATCAGAGACAGCTTTATGAATGCCAGCTATAGAATGAAAACAACAAAGAATAGAATGAAAAAGCTAAGTGATCACTCTTGAGATTATCGGCGTTATAATATGCGCGTAGTCCAAAAGGCATTAGAAAAAAACAGCTCCTTAAGAACGGCCATCAGGGGTGCTGACACAGGCAAATCCTGCATTAACAACTTGAAGGATAGTAGTGGGGAGAAATAAAGCGATGGAGACAAGTTGCTTGCGATATGTACCGAATTTTACCAGAATCTGTACTCAGGTGGTGATACACCGGCCTCAATACCCGAACCGACTACTGAAGCCTATTCATGTTCTAAAGATATTCCACATACCACAGAATACGAAGTACACACAGCCCTTCGGAGTATGAAATATAGCAAGTGTCCTGGTGTTGATGGGATCACCACCGATGCACTGAGATGCGGAGATTCAAAACTTTTACCACATATTACAAGGCTATTCAATACTATCTTACAAACTGACTCATTCCCAGAAAATTTCTGCCATTCAGACATTATTATTTTATACAAAAAGGGGTATAAGTCAGACATAAATAACTATCGCACTATTAGTTTAATTTTACACCTTTACAAAGCCTTCATAAAAGTGATAGAAGGTACATCTCAGGAAAACTGGATCAAAACCAACAAGAACAAGCAGGATTCCGTCGCGGGATCATTGAGAAATTTTCCGAATTTCAACTCCCTTTGTATCTGGCATTTATGGAATATACTAAGGCTTTTGACAGTTTGAAACACACTTCTATGTTTGATGCATTACAGAAACAGGACATCGAAAAAAGTTACTTTCATCTGCACAAAAATATGCATGAAAATTATACCGCGTCTATTAAACTCCACATTGTAGGCGAATATTTTCCCATCAGAAGAGGTGTCAAACAAGGCGATCCGTTATCCCCTAAATTATTTACGGCTACATTGGAGCAAGTCTTCCGTGACATAAACCGTAGGTGGGAAGAGAGAGAGTTAGTCGTCGGAAGGATTAGACTCACAAATCTCCGGTTTGCCGAAGATATTGTCTTCTTCTCTATTCTCTTCTTCGGCAACGGAGATAGGTTTGATGATCGAAGACCTAAACAAGGTGAGCCTCAAAGTTGGACTGGAAATTAATATGTCGAAGACCAAGATTATGACTAATTATGTAAGGAAAGAAATCGAAGTAGAGGGCAGAGTCATTGCATACGTCCAGGACTACATATATCTGGGCCAATTAGTTTCTGTCCAGGCGAGACAAGACAGGAAAATTGCAACAAGGACTGAAAACGCATGGAAAAGCTTTTGGGCCATGAAAGAGCTTATGAAAGGAAAACTTCCTTTGACGCCTAAACAAAAGCTGATGGATACGTGCATTCTTCCCATCCTCACCTACGGTTTACAAACTTGGTCTTTCACAGAACATCAGAAGTCCAGACTCGGGGTCTGCCAGCGAGCTATGGTGCGAAGTCTACTGGGATTTAGATTAATGGATCGCATCCGTAACAACATCATACGCTCCAAAACATTGATAGCCGATGCGGGTTGCCAAGCTGCCCGACTCAAATGGGATTGGGCTGGACACGTCTATCATATGTAAGACGAGTTGTGTGCCAAACGAACGATACAATGGACCCTACAGTATGTGACGCGCAGACGTGTAAGGTCAAGAAGATGGCGGGACGAACTAGACATGCACCTGAGCAATTGGTCGGAGGTAGCGCTCGGTCGTGGAGGGTGGAAGGACAAGAGGGAGGCTTTTGCCCAGCAGTACAAATTGGCTATAAATAAAATCATAAAACTGTTATAGTTAGTGTTACCAGTGCCAGATTTTTTTTTATTTTTTCACTCCCACTCACTTCTCAGTAAGCAGCACGGAGTGTAATGTTTGGTGTTTTGTTGTTTTTATATTCCCTCATCGTTCACAGCCCTCCATGCCTCTTTCACTCATAGACCACATCCTTATACTTACAATAATTTTATTATTTAATTTCTACACTAGAAATTCCCTAGAAATAATTATATATGTATATATATATATATATATATATATATATTAAATAGAAATGGGTCAGCTAGTATATATATATATATATGTATATATATATATATATATATATTTATATGTATATATATATAAAAGCAGTGGTGGCCGAGTGGTTCGAGTAGCTGCGACACAAAAATCGCAAGTTCGAATCCCGACTGTACCAATGAGTTTTTCTGACCTTAAGTACAGTGATTAGTCACACCACGAGCTTTAAGGTGAAGGAACACATCGAGAAGAAACCTGCATACGCTTGGGAAGCAATTCAAAGGCGTATGTATAGTCGTGCTTGAGTAACGGCTACGAACTCACTATCTGTCATGTTGGCACCTAAAATATATCTCTGGCGGAAAGTGGGTGTGTGGGTATTACCTAAGCACCTCTGCCTACCCCTTCGGGGACCCTTGAGGTGAGGCGTGAGGATATATATACTGACGGACTCCTAAACTGCATCAAAGTAATAGACGACTTTGAAATAAATATTTTAACCAAGTATGCAAACTTTCTATACAGATTTAAATTGAAACCTCTAGATTGGTTTGTGAACTTTAAAACAGCGTAGGGTCATGTCCTTAAGTTTAAGTTTGTGTACTGGAAAGGAGACGTGAGACTTTTTTGGAAAAAAAAACAGAACTTTAAGGAAAATTGGTTGAATTAAAAAAAAATGTTAACAATAGATAGACACAAGGACACAAGGTTTTATTTATGTTTTAATAAGGTGTATTACCTCCACGTGCACTTATTACGGATTCTTATCGGTTCCGCATAGATTTTATTAGGGTTATTAAAAGATCTTGCGGAATATTTTCCCATTCTTCTGAAAGTGCTGTTCTTAGTGCTGCCACTGTCGTGGCGTGGGCAAAGGGTTTCTCGCATTTTCAGCTCTTTTTAAATTGTCCCAAACATGCTCAATAGGATTAAGATCCGGGCTGCGTGCTGGCCAATACATTTCACGTATCCCGACCTCTTCGCAATACTGTCGAACTTGTGCAGCAGCGTGCGGCTGGGCATTATCCTGCATTAAAGTTAAATTTTCGCCTATGAATCCCATGTAAGGCACCACGTGATCTTCTAAGATCTCTGTTATGTAGCGATGTGCTGTCAAACCCACTCTATTACCGTTTTGACGGACCATGTCTATGATCACAAGTTCTGTTCGCCCGTTCATCGATATGCCACCCCAGACCATACACGAACCGCCTCCAAAAGGAACACGCTCCTCAATGCAACTTTGAGCATATCGCTCCCCACGTCGACGATAGACTCTTCTGCGACCATCTGCACCATATAAACATGTCCTACACTCGTCCGTGAACAATACAGAGGCCCATTGCTCTTCTGTCCAATTCAGGTGATCACGCGCAAATCTTAAGCGAGCTTGTCTGTGAGCTACAGACAACTTTGGACCATTTGCTGGTCTAAAAGGGGTGATATCCGCTTCCTTTAACCTTCTTCTTATTGTTCGTGCACTCACGTTTACTCCACGCACTTCATTAAGCTCTGTTTTGGTGTTAACTGACGTGAGGAAACGATTTCGCAGGGATGTTGTAACAATAAATCGGTCATCACGACCGGTAGTTGCTCGAGTCCTGCCTGTACCACGTCTCCTTCTGTAAGAACCTGTCTCCACAAACCTTCTGTATATTCTAGAAACCGTAGACTGGTTTGAATTTAAATTTCTACCAATCGTCCGTTGATCCAAGCCCGCACCAATGCTACAATTTGAGCCGCTTGTTCGGACGAAGTATCCATATTATGGTTCAAAAACTCTCGATGAGTTAAAAAATAACCAACAATTCTGCTTAGAGCAATAATTCAATTGACAAAAGAATAAAAAAATCAATGAGAATAAATTTAAAACTTCGCTATAAATGACACGCAAATCTGATACTACGAGTAATTTTTTTTCCCGGCTTTACTCATTAGTTTTACTGCAGTTCTATTATTAAATTTTCATTTTTTTTTTTGAGATTGAGAGCCAGTCTCTCCGTATTTATATAATTTAATCTAAAAAAAATGCATACTTATTAAAAAAATCATTTCAAAGTAATCCTGAACTTTGATGCAGTTTATGAGTCCGTCAGTTTATATAACTATGTATATGTTATTAGAATATATAACTCTAATGATAGTTTCAGATATTTTACAAAACACTGCCCTCAAAAATACTTTACTTTGATTTAAACTAATAACTATAAAGGATTGACAAAACAGGTACATACATACTGAAGTATAGTGATTATTCACACCACTAGCTTTACAGTTTTAAATCATCGAGAAGAAATTTGTATACCTTTGAGAAAAGAAAGCGTATGAATAGTCGTGCTTGAGTAATGGCGATGGACATGCCATCTGTCACTTGAAAATATATCTCTTGCGGAGAGGGGGGTACTACCTATACACCTCAGCATACCCCTTCGGACACCCCTAAAGGCAGGCATGACGATATATCATTAAATTAATAGTATGATAAAAGTAATTTCTTTGGTTGACTAGTTTTTGTTCTGAAATTAAACATATCCCTATACAGATAACGAACAACCGTTTTACCAGTTCTGTTCCTGCATGAAACAGAAACAAGCTTTCGCATTTATAACATACTAGCGGCCCGTCCCGGCTTCGCATGGGTGGACATTTGTTTTTTAAACATTTTGGCATAATTTTTTTTTCTTTCAATTAAAATAGCCTATATTAATCAGTGATAATGTAGCATTCATATGGTGAAAGAATTTTTAAAATCAGTCCTATACTTTTTGAGCCAATTCTTTACAAACATACTTACATACAAATCTTTCCCCTTTATAATATTAGTACCTATAAAAGTAGGATAGGAGGCAAGGTAGAGGAACACAAATCCAGTCATACTGTGGTGAAGTAAAACAATATTTTTTTACGTGTTTATTAAGTTCCAAAACATCTACATGTATCTAGTTTTCAGCATCATTCGGTTACTTATGATATTATTAGAGTAAAATTTACTTCTATAACATTGTAGTCCACCATTATAAATACATGTCACGGACTGGATTGTAAAATACCCAATGTATTGAAAGCACTATATAATATGTGACATTAAAGGATTACAGTTGCCACTAATACTGATCTCAACCTGCTACCGCCTTCATTAACAATCCATGTCGTGTATTCATAGTAGTCACAAAATGTATGAATAATTTAAGTTACGTGATTATTCATGAAATTGTTTACAACACCTATAATACATGATAAACCTGATTTTGTCAAATTCATTGCTATACACTCAAGACGATATTGATAAAAATGCAGTAAAATGTTATGTACCTAATGTAATGATTATGATATACCTTATCGAGAAACATGCTGGGGTCTCATATTGATGCCCACAGTCCCCGTGTCCATTGGTGATCCAGTGATCCCATGACTATACCTATATCTATTGCACGCTACGCAAATCGTCATAATCGCCGACTTAATCATTGTTATACACTTAATTACCGTACAATTTATTCCGTCAGTTCCAACTCACTAGGATTCCATGCATTATATAATTCCCCGCCGCTTGTTTTTTAATATTACTCAAAAAGCATCGCCTATATTTAATTCCTTTAATAAACACAGATACATCGATAAACGGATAAAATACATTTAAGTCAAACACTTACCTAAACCCTATTGAGAAATGTGGATTAAAACTGTATATTTGTCAACTGACACGCTACTAACTATTACATCTGATATATAAAGTGGGTGCTGATTATACTTTAGTAAATGTTTATTTATGAAGTGGATTAATATAAATAGACAACTAACTGTATGGCATACATTTTATAGAAAAACTTGAGTGATTAAATATTGCAACGAAGTCATAATATACCTAGAACATGGCCACCGCTCACGGTCAGATGGAGCTCGAATGGAGTTCATGCACAAAGTTCAATGATACAACTTTTTGTAACTTATATTTGAGCCTTAGACGACCATGAGTAGCTGCCTTAACTGCAATGATAAGATAAAACAATACACCGTGTTTTAGTACATAAGAGTTGTGCCAAATTAAGATGACTTCTAAAAAAGCATCCTAAACATAGATATGAAGTCAGAAGAACGTAAACTTTAAAATTAGCTTTTAAATACATTAAGGTATGTTATAGCAACAAAATTAGTACTTGTTGCTTATTAAAAATATGTACTTAGTTCCTAACAAAGTCCATTTATGAATTGTCCTTGCTGTCACTACTGCTTTCTGGTTGCTGTGGTGAATTGGATCTGAAAAAATACGAGCTAAGAGTTGATAAAATTCAAAATGCAGTGAATTGAATTAGTTAATACCAAAAGTTGTCCTTGAAACAGAAATAACTTTAGACTAAAAGCGTTGGTGAAAAAAAATGAGCAATACTTCGGCGAATTCAGGAATCGGGCGGCGGAGGCGTACTGCAGGGGATCGTAGTCCTCGGAACTGGAGGCGCGGTTGCGGGCCATATTCCGCATATGTTCGCGGAACGCCATGCGGATGGTACTGTTGTCCACCGCGTTGGCGCGGTCCGACGCCTCGCGGACGCTCTCTGCATGTAACACAAACATTTCACGAAAATCATAAACCGTCCAGGACGTTAGCTTAACTCCAAATAAATATGTCGGGCCAGAAAATCTGTTCGGTATATGGTTCAAACAGGAAACCTTATATGCATTAAAGATAAAGCACATATTATATACACATATATAGAGGTAGGTGGTACAACCACTTTTCGCCGGATACATATTAGATGCCAACGTGACAGATGGCGCCTCCATCGTCACTACTCAAGCACGACGATACATATATTTCGGTCTCTATAAGCACTCGGCGGCCTGACACAAGTACCCAGCAAGAATCTTTACACATTCTTCTTCAAGTACTCCAGCAAGACTAACGCAAGTAATTACTTAATACTTTAGTTTAAAGTTGGTCGCGCTCACCGATCGCTTTCCCAAATGCGATGAAGAGATATGTGATTACCGTTCATGAATCCATCGAGCGTTGTGGAAGTCCGGGTAGAGCGCATGCGGCGGCGCTTGCGGGACGGCATGCCCGAAAGGTAGGCGTCGCTGTAGGGCTCTTGCGGCTCCGACCGCTGCGAGTCGCGCTCGCGGTCGCGAGTGAACACCGGCACCCACTCCTCGCCCCAATGCTGTACTATCACCATTGGTGGCACCTGTGTACCACATTCACTACGTACATCATCTAGGCTCATAACGTTATATGTAGCTTTGATAAATAAATAATACAATCTATTGGTTTACATTTTTATCGACTAGTCTAGCGAGAAATGCCCCGTGGGTGACATAGAAGCCAGTGCTACAATATTATATGCAATAACATTTTTTTCAGAAACCAACATTAACTACTTATTCATTCCACGAGTTCTTTCATCGCGTACAGACTGATATATGTATTACCCATTTCAATGGTGGATGTGCTTTTATTAAATTACACTCGAGTGGCTCAAATTATATGAGTTAGATGTCGGGAGGAAATGGGCAAATGGGAAATCTTTAAATGTATATATTTAAACTGATTGTAGACAGGAACCCTGCATACGTCTGAGAAGAAATTCAAAGGCGTATGTATAGTCGTGCTTGAGTAACGGCGATGGACTCGCCATCTGTCACGTTGGCACCTAATATACCTCTGGCGGAAAGTGGGTGTGTGGGTATTACCTATACACCTCTGCCTACCCCTTCGGGGACCCTTGTGGGAAGGCGTGAGGATATATGAGGTAGACAGTGTAATGGTATAATCATAGTTTTAATATATATTAGAACAATGGCTTCTATGTAATGTAGACATTTATATCAAATATATAAAAGAGGATGCTAAGCTCTGAATTTGGGAACATTTTCGCTGTATATCGAATTCAAATTGAAATTATTGGGACCAATATATAGCAAACTATTTCTTTGTTAAGAGAATGCCTATCACTAATGCGAATACCATCGCGAGGAAACACATCATCTACTTACAAAGCGTATGTCATCGGAATCATCATTCCGTGATGTGGAGGTCTCGGTCTTTTCCGGCTTCGAAGCAGTCCTGTAACAAAGAAAAGAACATTGATCACCGATCTTAAAGAACAAGAACATCAAAAACGTTTCAATTTGGTGTTTGATCACAATAATACCTCGGGGTCGCGCGAGTTGGCGACGATACCACGGTGGCGGCGGCGCTAGAGGCCGAGGTGTTAGTGGCCGGCCTGGCCGAAGTAGAAGCGAGCGTGGAGCTCGACACGCTGGCCGCCGCGGGGAGTGGCTCAAATGGCTTGCGGTCGGCCTCCACCTGTGGGGCCGCGGACGGGGCGACGGGCGGCGATATCTGCATCATCTCCTCCATGGGCGCAGCGGGGGAGACTTCCATCGGGGTTGCCATACGGCGGGGCGGAGTTGGCTCGTGGCGAAATGGGGTGGGCTCGCGGCGGTGCAAGGTGGGCGCGCGGCGAGGCGGCGACGGCGGCGGCGTCGGCGACGGCGAGGATGACGATGATGTCGACGTCGACGACGACTGGAAAAAAGCTTCAGCTGTAGGATGCATTATATTTTCATGCGAAAGTCTGTGCAAGAGGCAAAAGAGGATCACATTCGAATTGTCAAGGTCAAATCGATCAGACATTCAAGGATGTCGAGAATTATCGAAAACGGTGTACAGCAAAAGAGGTCCGTCTTTAAATCTCGAAAGACAAGACCGCTCTACTGTGCGAGATGATATCTATGCACACAACATTTTTGAAGTATACGAAAATCACAATACATATTGCAGTGAAAATGTATACAATACGCACATGTATGATCATTCCCTCCCTGTATTGAATGAACGGGTGCACGGCTTCCACGTTGGTGGTATTGTTCAAAACGCCGTCCAGGTTGTCCATGCCCAGTGTGAGCAGCATCTCGCGTACCGCCTCCTCAAAGTTCTCCACTGCTTGCTCCTGGACATCACAATACGCGTTCCAGTGAATACAACAATATTATATAACACCCAGTTTGGGACAAATTATATCTAACCTATTCTGGTTGCCAAAGGTATTTCTTTTTTCTTTTTTTTGGCCAGCAATGTAATAATCGTGCCAGCTACTATGAATAATACTATCCAATGCAAATATCAATGGAACCGATTAACTAAACAGGTAATGACTAAGACTTTCAGAATTGAAGTAACTCATATCAGATAATACTTAGATAAGATTTTGACGTGAATCAACAGTACAATAAAACAAAGTTCCCCGGCGTATCAGTCTGAGCATGATATACCCAAAAACTGTTGTATGTGTTCTATGAAGTTATCAGTATGTTAGTTAATGTTTCAAGGAAGGTAACAAAATACATCCTAAGTAAGCGGTTTTCTAAATTACATCCGTGTGAAGCGTAAGCCGGTCAATAGTATAATAAACTGTGCAATTGTAGTAATGTATAAAAAAAGAAAATAATTTCTTAACGAATAACATCTATCATAAAGTACCTAACTATCTAATACCTATCCACCAAAGCATAAGTCCTTGGCTTATTAAGCAATTATATATTACCAAATAGCTCCTGTAAATGGCCCGGAGTCCGTCAACGCCATCAGTGCAGCAGTAGTTGATGATGGTGCACAGATCGGTGAACAGCCTGCTGAAGAGTGCGTAGAAGCGCGCCGCGAATATCTCGCCTGATGAGTCAGACATGACTGAAGCGATGATGGCCGGCAAACGGGATTGGATCAGAGAACGGATCGATTGCATGACGTCAATATCTGGACGAATAGGTGTTATGGTGTTCTGTAAAATGAATTATTTTACAAATTAAAAGGGCTTCATTGAAAGACATTATCATTATGTTGGATAATTAAATACTAATTTAAAATTACAAAGTGACCATGCAATAATAAACAGCTGTTAAATAGTCTTCTTTATTGGAATCAAAAAGCATAGTCGACTCCTTAGTGAAGTACCGAACGTTAATATTTCAGTTTTGACACTCCTGCTTTGACACAAATTGGGTGACATTAATTTGAATCTCAAAAAACCAAAATTCTTACCAGCTGACAGTGACATACTAAAAATATTTACTTCTGCGAGTTTGACCCGATGTAGAAGCTGCAATTAAAAGGAACTGACTTTTCACATGAAGCATTTACATATACAATTGTCTTTCTGCCAATTTTGTTTACATAGCCGTATTAAACAGTAATTTTATGGTTACATGGTATTATTTTTTATTCCACCATGCAAAATGTCATATAATATTTTTAATTAAGAAAAGTATCGTCAGCCATTAATTCATATGTATAATTAATTTATATATAAAATAAAATAAAATAAAAATAAAATGTCGAAAATACAATTATTGGTTTGATTTGATATCATAATAACATAGATATCAAATAAAGTTTATTTGTCGTACAATAAAATCGTATCTATATCTTATTACTGTAGTATGTTATATGTTATTTGTTTTAACACATAAATAACAGCACTTTCGGTAAAAAGATATGTTCACCAGCTTCTATCTATTGAAAATAATATTAGTGTTTCCTTTCATGGCCTTTTCTCTAGGACTCATAAGGAATGATTCTAAAATATTACAAATGTGAAAGTTAGTCAAGATGTTTGTTTCTCTTTGATGCAAAAAGTTCATAAGGAACAAAATTGGATGAAATTTGGAACATAAGAATATTTTTAGTTCGATATTTTTAGTTGGATTAACACAGGATGTGTGTTATTACGGAGGTCGGAGCGCAACTTGTATAAAATAGATATACGGAAACTTTTTCATTGTCTTACTCTAACTTCTATTTAAAAAAATTCACCAATTGCAGATGTAGGTATTTTTTTTCTCATGAGAATTTTATTAACTAATGGCTAAGAATCAAAGGGATATTAATATTAATCCATTCGGTAACCTGTCTCAGGTACATATAACTAAAAATACAACTTAAATTAAACCAGAAATAGGCAGGGCTTGCCTTGGGTGTACCATGAGGTGTCGGTATCGGTGACCGCTTGAAGCTTGGGCCGTAGAGGTTCACCGCCAGGTATCCAAGGTTGGAGTGGATCCTACTTACACATGCTCTCAAAAAAAGGGTTGTTAAAACCTACTAAGTTATTGATGAATTCAGCGTTTTCATCAACGAGGAAATCAGCAATATGTTCGTCGACGTCTTCGCCGTGTTCCGTGCCAGAGCGAACAATTAACTCTTGGATGTAGTTACGCAGCAGCATTCGCAGTGGCTGAAACTCGTTCGGCACCATCGCCGGCTCCCCAGTCACGACCATCATCGGCTCCGCCAGGAATAGGTGTCGAGCCTACTCATTCATGAAACACATCGTAGTTTAAATACACCAAAGGGAAAGAACCCACTGTGGAACCTTAATACGATTAGGTAGTAGACTTTTGACGGTAAGAAGCTGACATTGTGAATATAGTACGACAACACTAACAGATTCCATCAACTTGTTTTAGTGCACACGACTACTATTGAATTTGAGTTAGTCGGCTATCAGACAACTTTATAATAATATACGAGTTGTAACAAACATTAAATGACAACATCAATTAGTCAGAATATTTGGGCAAAATTGATCGATTTTGTAAATCCCCACAGTGACGATATATTATTTCTTTTGAGCATTATACAAGTTATCTTGTCTGTGAACGCTATAGCGCCAGCGACAGGAGTTTTCAGCTCAATATGTAATTGTACTAAGCACAGACACATTTCCAAACTCAACAACATTGGAAATATTCTTGTTAATAACGACTGATGACAGAGTCAAAAGTCAAAAGTGAACAGCTGACGTAATTTCAAGATAAAATTATCAGATAACGATTCTAAACTACACCAAAGCATGTGGGCAATTCGTATTGTTTCAACCAATATGTACTTTTAAATAATTTAGGCTGTTTAAAAATCTAGTACTGTAACATGTGTGAACCTGTGAGTTTTGTCATACTGTTCTGTGCCACAAACCTGAACGCGGTACATGCTGTTTAAACGCGGATCTACTAAAGAACTACCCCGCTCACTTTATGTATTTACTATTAGTCCGGCTAGTACTAGTGTCCATTTGATTAACGCATAATATACGCCTGAATATTAAATATTACAATGCCTGATCGTTTTCGATGAAAATTATTGCACTCTTCAAACAAGATCATTGGCATTAAGATTGAGTGTTTCGGTCCAGAGGTTCGATGTTGTAGATGAAAACATTAACGACAATGTATAAAAATTATAAAAAAAACTAACTATCCAATATCATATCCCCAGTATATTTTGGAATATTTTCAATATACTGATATAGCTCTTTAGCTATAGCAAAGTTATATTATAATAGTGTTTACTCACAATGGTCACCATGAGGGCATTGAGCCAAGCCTCCTGTGATGGACCACTATTCAGGAGCTGCACTAAAATCTGAATGGACTCCTGAAATACATATCGTTATTAATATTGGTTTTATGACATATTCCAAAATATATAAAAAGTATTGACTAAAAAAAAAGGGAGTTTTATTATTATGTAATAATATCGACCCCATAAGGGGACGTAAAAAATGCAAATCGGATATCGATCGACGGTATGCGGTTTGCATATTTTTTTACACTATTTACTAACTTCTATTCTAATTCATAGCCCAATTCTACATCAATTATTTAAACTAGTATATACATTTATGTAACAAGCCATCATTTTCTTATGTATGAAAATGACAGTCAGTTCTTAAAGCGAGGCTTAGTCGATTGATGGAGATTATGGGCTAGTTACTTGAGAGAGGTTGGAATTGCGCTCGCGTAGAGTCTCGATGTTCTGCGCCGAGGCGCGCTCGGCCCTCTGCCTCTCGTGGCCGGTCACCTGCTGCTGCTGATCCCTACACAATTCCATATCCTTACTCACTTACTGCTACATTTTAACACCAGAGAAAGCAATATTTGCCTAAATATATAGCTGTACCTAAATATACATGTATGTACATTTATGTAATACTAGCTGTACCCGCGACTTCGTCGGCGTGACTTTTTTATCTTTGGTAAAAAAAAAAATTCAATTAAAAGTATCCTATGTTACTTCTAATACCTCCAAGAATATGTGTACAAAGTTTCATGATGATTGGTTAAGTAGTTTTGACGTGAAAGCGTAACAAACAAACTTACATTCACGTTTATAATATATTAATATGATATACGAATGGAAAGGCAGAGGTATAGTAACACCTTTTGTCGACTCAGATATAGGTAGGTGCCAAAGTGACGTCGTCAACTTCATCGACTGTTGAGCATAGCTTTCCATCTTCTAAAACACATGCATGAATTCTCTCGCTCGTTATATATACTGGTACAAGAGTACTACATGAGTTTAAACCCTGCAATGTTACTATACTTATACCATTATATATATAAACACTAAAAAAGTAAGTCTCAAAATCAACATGTCAAATAACAAAGCTATCTAATAAATAGTAATACTAACCGGCGCCTCTGCAAACGATTACGAGCGTGGGGGCTCTCGCATTGCAGGAATCGATCGTAGATCACGTTGGCCATAGACACGGCCTGGGCGCGCGTTGTGTGCGTAGCACGACGCAAGTGCACGTTCGCTGTTTTATACAGCATTACGAAGATTTATGTACAAAGACGTCACTTCACATAACATTATACAGAGCGATAGCGATATAGAAATAGCATAGTAACTACACTATTTGCTGTAGACGAGTAAAAAATTTCCCCATTTGAAATGAAGTTTACTGATAGCAAGTTAGAATGAATAAGATACCAACAAACAGCCGTACTGCCAGAAAGGCGCCTGTTTGCACCATATGCTTACAACGCGCAATTGATACCTCAAGCATTACAAACGCCTATATACTAAAGTAACCAGTTATCAACAGGAGGAGGTACGCCTGTTTGTCATTTTTAGTAGTATGCTAAATACATACATCACTCGAGTTCCTAACTTTCGGAGCAAACAAAAAACATGTAAATACCAAAAACGTGTCTACTTACGCGCACGTTGAGTGCCCTCTTGTGCAGCCTGCGCAGGTTGTGCAGGCTGGGTGGCCTGAGCAGCCTGCCCAGCTTGGGCAGGCTGAGCAGTTTGTCCCGGTTGGGCCGGCTGAGCCGCCTGTGCAGCCGATGGCATCTGCTGGGCAGCGGCGATATGGCCGCCAATGTGGGCCATGGCTGGAATGTGCACAGCCACGCCCTCCACGCCTGGGACTAAGCCCTGGCGGATCACCGAAGAGACGATATTCTGCAGCAGGTCCGCGGTCGGAGGCCCGGCCCAAGCCATAGGAGCCAAGAAGACTACACATAAACATACCCACAACATTACTATTAAGCTTGCTAGTCGCATTCAATCTGGTTCATGTAACCAGTGACCCATTTAATGCAGCTCACTGGCAATGATACAAATTCAGATTAATGTACTATAATAATATTTTTAATTACTAGGTGAATAACATTATCTAATAATGATTGTATAGATCAAAGCTTGTCCCGCGGTTACCTCCTCCATCAGCCTGCTGGACGCCTACGGTGGCGGTGGGTCCACCCGTGGAGCCCGCAGCGAAGCCTCCCATTGCGCCCCCGCCCTGAGGGATCTCCTCCATACTCATGACTACTTCGACTCCTCCAAGACCACCCGTCTGGCCCAATCCTCTAAACAGATTCTCAAAATCTACGACAAATACATGAACACGTTAATATGAGAACTAATTTACAAAATATAAAAAAATCACGTTTACATAGAGATACTACTACTATATATCTACTGTTCTATGGAAAGTGCCGATAAGTATACAGACGATATAATGTTGAACTTTGGTGGCAATACAATTCTGGATTGGATTTTATTGAAGATAACAACAAATCATTGACCTTACCGAAGAGAACCTGGCGGCGATTGGCTTGAGCCTGTTGGCCGGCCTGTTGGCCGGCATGGCTCGGCGGCTGGCCCTGAGGCTGACTCTGCTGACCTTCAGCCGGCGGCGGCTGGGGCGCTGCTGATGCGTTGCCCATCCCGTTGAGCAGAGTATTCTCTAAAGGGAACGCAATAGGCACCCTCGTCTCTATCTCTACTTGATATGTGACGGGATCTGGCTGTATATTGATGCTTATAGTTGGTTGGTTGATCCTACCGGCTTGGGGTGTGGCCTGGTTTCCCTGAGCCGCCTGGCCGTTTGTGTTAGCGGCACTTGGCGGCGCAGTAGCGGTGGATGCTTGCGCCGCAGCAGCTTGAGCGCCGGCATTACCATTATTGGCAGCGGCCCCGCTGCTACCTGGCGGTTGCGGGCGCCGGGTGGACTGCACTACGTTTATATGAGCCTGATAAAACATCAATTATTAAATATTTTAAAGGGTACTATAGAATTGTAACTAATTGTACTATAAAAGCCTTCGGTTAAGTTAAAAACAACTGTTATACAAAATTGCCAAGAAGATTCATCTTCACGTCGTGCAAGGGTCCCCGAAGGCTTAAGCAGAGGCAACTCACATTATTTCCCCGGAGATATAGGTAAGTCGAAAATTTACCATACATAATATTTCAGCTGCATTAGTTGCGACTAAAATATTATGTATGATAAATCTTCTAAATCTAAACAGTGCAAAACCATAAAAACTGACCTGCATCGGTATTTGGTGGCGCACCATAGTAGCCTCGGAGGTCAGCCTTGGGTTGATCTGGCCCACAGTGAAGTTGATGTCACTAACTGCGTGGTAAGCGTGGGCGAAGCTGTGCATTATATCTGATATCATTTCCACGGTACGCTGCATGTATTGCCTCTCTTCTTCGCTCACCGGCACAGGCTGTAAATATTATGAAGTTATTTAATTTGTGTTTAGTTGCGGAGATAAACATATATGATAAATAGACGGACAGTATGATTTCTAATCATACATGTACATACATCACTGTTGTTGGCAGCTCGTAGCAGACTGATGTAGTAGAGTCGGTGGGGCGCGAACTGCTCTTGCAGCGTCTCCAGCTCATCCAGTAGCTGGCCCAGGTCGCGTGGGCGAGAGTGCCGAGCGCGCAGAGCTCTTATGGCCCTGTAACTCCTCACATGAGGCCAAACACACGCACACTTTTGAAGCGCATGAAATACTCACATTTTGTGTCATAAGTAAGTACTCGTGACACTAAATATCGGTGCATTTAATTTGCTTTTGACAAACTAAAGACTATTACTTTATTTGTTTTATACCACAAGAGTGCCAAACAAGCATACGGCCCACCTGACGGGAAACAGTTACCGTAGCCTATTTACGCTAACGATATCGATATATCACTTGCGCGCTGCCAATCTATGTTCGCAGAGTTATACTGTGTTGGCAGCATAAAAGGACTAATCCCTCTGCTGCCAACACAATATAACAATCCTCCCCCTCCCCAAATGGCTCATTACTGGAGACGGTTTTTAGAGACTTTAAATCGGTAAGTTCCTACGCGGTGACTTATTCACCGCGTAGGAACTTACCGATTTAAACATACAAAACACAAATATGCTTGTTCATAATCTAAATTATTTATCTTGTTAAGACAGTATTAAATTCAACTCAAGATGACGAGGCGCTATCTTCCAAACCTACCTAACGGGTTGCCTCTTGTGTACCAAATAGGCTTTAGTTTGTTTTTGTTCTATATGTCACTTCGAAATCCTAAAATTGAGAGACGATTAATATGTGCTATTTACCTGCGACGAGAGTTGAGACCTCGTGTATTTCCTTCTGGCACCTCATCGCCATTCTCATCCAGCTGCGGTTCGCTCTACAACCGCGCGAATACATTATTACATTCTTAAAATTAAAACGTGTTATAGGTAATGAAATGGTTTCTTGCAAATAATCTGCTACTATGTTCAGCTGTTGCATACATTCGCGTGCGCACATGCATTGACGATAAGCTAACTAACCCTCTTTGGAAAATATTGAAAATGTACTATAATATAAAAATGTGTATAGTAAGTGCCATCCACGAATTCACACACACGATACGCTATTTTTCCTTATAGTTTACTAGCTTTCCCACCCAGCTTCGCCCGGTTGAATAAGTAAAATATCCTGAAACACGATCGTAGCGCCACCTATCGGTTCCAATTGTGAATCTAAATCGTTATCAAATCCACCTTAAGACACACAGAGAGGAACAACTGCGCCCGGGGGAAAAAGTAAAATTTCCTGAAACACGATCGCAGCGCTATCCTAAGCGCAAGCTATCCTATCTTTTAAGATGGATCAAAAAGTGCACACGGTGTGCAAGTTTGATTGAAATCGGTTAAGTATTTTAGAAGCCCATCGCGGACAAACAACGTGACACGTAATTTATATATATTAAGATTATAAGATAAGATAAGAAGATAGTGTAAGTGTGCAACTATCCGCTAATGTTTGAGTATTATACATACACACTGATTACCAACGAGTTCACACGCACCCTACAATTAATAACATCGGGCCATACCCTTGCAACCCGCGACCCCTCGACTAGAAATTGGTGGGGCGTGTCTTCGTGGATGGCTGGCACTACATCTATACGAGAACCGAGTCATAATTTACGACGCACTTTCGGTGCTTACAGGTATATCTCCAATGTGAAAAGTTGAGCTTGAAGTATTATTTACATACTTATACTGAAGTATAGACTATTGTATACTGTTATACATTATCTAAATATACAGTACACCCTTGGGATAAGTAATTTTCGTTGCATTTGGCTTTCATCCCTCGTGCGTTGTATTATCGATACGAGAGAAGATCGCGCAGCAATTTATTGTACAAATTATATTTGAATGCGTAGGCGCTTATAATCAAGACATACATTTTCCATATAATTTCCAATGAAGCTTAGTAGGCTTAACGTTCAACCAATATAAGACTAGGAAGTAGTTATTATAAAACGGTTTCAAATATGAATAAGGACATTCATATTTAAAACCGTTTTATCTATGGAGAAAATGTGATGTAAGTACTTGAAATCAAAAGGTTGCCCACAAATGTTAATGTCTAACGCCATAATAAATTCTTATCATTTTAAATTTCATATTACTTTTACCCCGTCGCTTCATGTGCATTTAACTTAAAACATATTCATTAAGGCAATTAAAGCTTCAGAGCATTTAATGTATTTTTAATAGCCAACTTTAACTCAATGGATTTTAATGTGTAAATTTGTTGAAATATGTATGGGTGGTGTATTAATTGCTACGACATATTACCTCTTCTTGTGTAGACACTGGTGTGGGTTCACTATCCATAGGTTCTACATGGGCGGCACTGCTAGCTGGCGCACCAGATCTTTCCTACAGTAGGCACACGAACAACGTAAACAACTACTTGTACAGAAGCGCATTACAACACACGGCTCAATTAATTTGACAACGGCTTAATCTATAAACTGTATAAAATAAGTCCCAGCTGGAAGTCTAAATAACCAATGGTGATACCATGCTAATCTCGAGAATCACTGGAGTGAATTGATTGATTTTTTTCGTGTTATCGTCTCTTTTCAAAAATATATTTCCTCATTCCTTTGCTCTCATATATATACATACTAGCTGTGACCGCGACTTCGTCCGCGTGGAATTTAATAAAAAAAATATATATAGTTAAGTTTCCAAAATAAAAGTAGTCTAAGTTATTCCTTTTAAGATCAGCTATCTGCCAGTGAAAGTCCCGTTAAAATCGGTCCAGCCGCTTCAGAGATTACCCGAAACAAACAGACAAACAGACAAATTATATTTTGGTATATGTACCGTGTGTACATCCATATGCATTTACTAAAACGCGGTTTTTCTAATATTACAAAAAGACACTCCTTATTTATTTATTTGTATAGTATATATCTTTTATATAAGGTGAGGGTGTACGCAAATTGAATACCACAGTAGAAATTACTGCGTGCCCACTTTTTATGTGGGCGATATAAACGATTGTATTTTTTTTATCAACATATACATAGCAAAGCGAACGTTTTTTTAAGCGTAAATTCATATTTGACATACTTTTATTTCATTAAATAAATTCCAAGAGTTCTAGTATTAGCCATAACATTTAAGTTATTATTACAATACATGACAGATGGCGAGTCCATCGCCGTTACTTAAGCACGACTATACATACGCCACTCGGCCACCACGGCTACACAGACATTGTTTTGAAATACTCGCAGATGTCTTCCAATATTTGTCAGAAGTTTAGCAGGTGTTTTCGTTGCTTTGGCTTCGGGTTTGTTTGCGTGATTATTAATCTACTATTGAAGTAATCAACCATGCTAAAGAGCACAAAATGTACTTACTACAATATTAATAACGCCTTTTCAGATACTACCGAGGTGGTAAATAAGCACACGGTCCGTCTGATCATAAGTGTGTTCCGGCAGATTACGGACGTTAGCACAAACCGACATTAAGCTTCTGTAATTCCCGAGATAAAAGTACATAGGTGCTGCCAACCAATTTTGCTCTATTCCAAAAATAAATGGAATGAAGAAATGGAAGAAGAATATGAGAGGAAGAAATGTTTGCTGTGTATTTGATAAACCGGTTTCACCAGCTGGTTTTGTTAAATTTACGCTCAATAAAGCCCAGGCTAAACTTAAGCTAGTGTAGTGCAATTCATAATGTCTTGATAAATTTTACAAGCAAAATCACGTGCAGAGTGCATTTTATTACAAATATAAAGGTGCACATACAAACTAATGTATTGGGTACTTGCTGCTGATAGTAATAAAAACATACCTCGCCTTCAATATGGGCCCTGAGATAAGCCAATGATATCTTGATCTCGGCGATCATCCGACGGATAAACTCCAGCCGACCGGTGGTAGGTGTCAGCGACATTGCCTGCTGTTGCTCTAGCACAAAGTCTGGCGGCCCCGCGAGGGCCTGCCACAATAATATGCATGAATAAACAGCAGATTTTTTATCGAATTCAGAGCTTACAAATTCATAGAATTTCTGATTTCTTGGTTTGCTTGGTTATCATATTAACATGGAAAATTTGAATAATCAGAATACATACATACATACATATCATCACGCCAAGTCCCTAACGGGGTAGGCAGAGAGTATCAGAATACATTTCAATATTATAATCATTATATCATAAGTTACCATCAGTCTTCTAATTTGCTGCTGCATTGCAGAGTTGGGTTCATTAGTGCCCGAAGCTGTGGGTGGGTTTGACGAAGCACCCTGCCGAGACTCTGGGCTGGGTGGAGCCCGTTGCACAAGATGCACCACCTTACCATTGACATCTGTATACAAGCACATACAATATATTATATCCATGTATCAATCAAGTCATGTATGTCTATTTAATAAAATCATTTCAAATAAAATTGAGTCACTAACCATAGTCCGATAGTTTCTTCTCATCTTGTAATACTCTTCCACAAAATATTAACCGCTGTAAGTTGATCTCTATTCCCATCTGTTCTCTAACCCTCTCTTTGAGCTGTTGTACCGTTATCTACAACAAAGTAGCATTACCAATTAAGGGAAACTTTTATAAAGCTTCATCAATCTAACTGATCATAATCTGCATAAATAGATGGTATTAAAGTGGGGCAAAAGCAGGCACTCAAATTTCGCGAACTTCTCTGTAAGGCATACAGGAAGGTATGATTTCAAAGGAACCAGCATTATGACAATGAAATTTAAAACCATAGTACAAATTTATATATTGCATTGAGATCATTCAGAATTGGTAGATTAGGAACATAATTATCGGTTAAATTGGGAAGGTACCCATAGTAGCCTCAAACAAAATTAGCATTGTGAGACATATATTTGTGAGGACTGAATGGCGAATTCCAGAATAATTATTTGTGGATGAGTAGCAAAGAGATCTGCTCAGATGTAAACCTTCACAGTATTGAATAACATCAATGCATTGGATTGAACTGGATTGGATTTTTGGATTTTCAAACCTTAATCATAATCAAACCTTGCTATTGTTCTCATAATTTTTTATTTTTATTTAAATGCCTATACTATTATAATAGTAATTGTTCTATCAGTGCGGCATCAGGATTATCATCTAAACAGTGGTGTAAGACAAGCAGAGAGCAAACTTATAATTCGTACTGTACTATATTATATGTTTGTTTTACTCATAAGAGAGGTAGGACATAACGGGTTTCCTGTTCGAATTCGCAGCTGCCCGACTGGGGCAGGACCTCCACCTTATAGAAAGAAGTCCGTAGCCAAATAACAAAAATTTTCGCGTTGTGTTCCTACGCGGTGAATAAGGTTTCCAGTAATGAGCTCCTTGGGGAGGGGGGAGGATTGTTACATTGTGTTGGAAGCAGAGGGATTAAACCCATTATGCTACCAACACACTTTAACTCTCCGAACACAGAGTAGCAACACGCAAGTGATACTTCGGTATCGTGAGCGTAAATAGGCTGCGGTAACCGCTTCCCATCAGGTGGGCCGTATGCTTGTTTGCTACTCTCGTTGTATAAAAAAAAAACTCATCAATATACATTTTATTTAGGACAATTTATGTATAAGTGTCGGTGTAGATAGGCAAATCACATGGCCAATGATCTGAACTGTAGTAGTGAACAGTGCTTGCAGCATGGCACCCCAACAAGCATTTTATGTATTCTAGGTGTAAATAATGCTGCTCATGTCAGATAGTTGAAGACCAAAGAGTTAGATTGGATGGTTAACCAAAGACAGGGGTTCTGAAAACCAATTTAAACTGGTCTGTGATAGTATAGTAAGACATTGTTGTGATAGTATCCTTTGTTCATTTAAGACATGGTGCTGATAGCAACCAGTGGCCCTAAGACACCCCATATGCATAGCAGGGTAACCAAGGTTGAAAGTTACTTTTTGTTTAGAATAAAAACACAATGTCACTGGCTGGCTTCACTTGGGCATTGTTTTATTATATCTTTAATTAAGGTTAAGGTGGTGCTTTTTTAATTTGTTAAGTAAATTAATTATTGAAATTAACACCTAAAAACTAAAACTCTTAATTTTGGAATGCATATCATAAACATAAATAGCAGGGCTAAGAGTTATATTCACTGATAGTTTTAAGGGTGCTATTTTTGGATTATTATTATAACATAAACATATGCAACAGAAAAAGAATTGTAAAAAAATTCAACTGTTGTTATTATCCTATCAAATATGTTCTTTTATGAACTACATATATGCTTATGGTAATTGTCAAATCTATATTATATATTATACATATATACCTATATATATATTATATATATATATATATATATTATATATATATGTATATAATATATATATATTAATATATATAGGAGTCCCATTTTTGAACTGACTCATCACAAAATCTCAGACTGTGGGCGATTGACTTGGGGCACTGGTAGGAGTATTCCTTACGCAGTGTAGAGGTCAGCTAAGAACGGATTTTGTGAAACTCCACCCGGAAGGTGGAGTGCAGGGAGATCCCATTTGTGAACTTACTCATTAGGATATCTCAGGAACTATAAGGCCAATTGACTTGAAATTTGGTAGGAGTATTTCTTACACAGTGTAGAGGTCAGGTAAGAAAGTATTTTTTGAAACTCCACCCGCAAGGTGGAGTGCGGGGAGATCTCATTTGTGAACTCACTCATTAGGATATCTCAGAAACTATAAGGCCGATTGACTTGAAATTTGGTAGGAGTATTCCTTACACGGTGTAGAGGTCAGGTAAGAACGGATTTTGTGAAACTCCATCCGCAAGGTGGAGTGTAGGGAGATCCCATTTGTGAACTTACTCATTAGGATATCTCAGGAACTATAAGGCAGATTGACTTGACATTTGGTAGAAGTATTCCTTATGTGGTGTAGAGGTCAGCTAAGAACGGATTTTATGAAACTCCACCAGGAAGATGGATTGCGGAGAGATCCCATTTGTGAGCTCACTCATTAGGATATCTCAGGAACTATAAGGCCGATTGACTTGAAATTTGGTAGGAGTATTCCTTACGCAGTGTAAAGGTCAGCTTAGAACGGATTTTATGAAACTCCACCTGCAAGATGGAACGCGGGGAGATTCCATTTGTGAACACACTCATCACGAAATCTCAGGAATTAAGGCCGATTGACTTGAAATTTGGTAGGAGTATTCCTTACATGATGAAGAGGTCAGCTAAAAACGCTCAAATATAAAACAATATTAATGACAATCGGAAACCAAGACTTATTATCCAAATTCGCCTCTTTTTCTCTTATTTAATAAATAAAGAAATATTCAAAGATTTGTAATGTGATGATAGACACATATTTTTGTGCGAACCTTACGAGATAGATCAAATGAATGTACTATGGAGTAGTATATCTTCAAATAAAAGGATAAACCACCATAACCATTTTTATCTTTAACATTTTTATTAGTATCAATATTGCACCTGTGCGAAGCCAGGCGGCAGCAAATAAATAATATATATAAAATATTTAGTTAATATTATTAACATCAACCATCGCTTTGCAGTGCAGTGCAGTTGCAATGTTATTTTATTATCACCAAATTAGAAAATATTGAATGAAAGAGAAATTGATATAAAACAATTATTAAAAAAAAACTTTTTAGACATATGAGGTTTATTAATAAAATGTCGCCAATTCAGCAAGTCCAGGTTTTCCCCCTTGTAATTGAAGGTCAACACCTTTTACCACCAGCTTTGACTTATATTGTCGCCAGTTTCTATCATGTGACCTTTATGATGTTAGAAGCTTGTAAGATGCCTATCTATTCAATATTATACAAATGTTGCACATAATTTATTCAATCATATACAACATACAATCATATATATATGATATGTATATTTAATTAATCGCAATAGCACATTTAGCAAAAGCAATTTACATGTTTCAGTAGTATTGTAACAGTTAATATTTCAAGCAGCTCATGTATGTTTAATGCTTAAAATCATTATTAGAATTTCATTTTCATACAAATTGATGCAGCATGTACATTGAAGAAATTCGAAATCTACGATGAAAGATGGGCGGGTCGCAATTTTCATTACTGAAAATACCTACATTCTATCAAGTGCAAACATTGCCACTAGATGGCGTCAGATGCATACCCAAATTGCAAATCAATACTTTACAGCCCGCTATACAACAAAGAAGCAGGTATCAAAACTACCTACCTCTTTGTTAAACGATATCAATGATTTTTTTAACAATATAAATTAGCGCAAGGCTGTGGGAAACATATTAAGTACATTTTAAAGTAGAAAAAAAAATACTTTAAATATGAAAGGTTCGTAAAAATAAGATGAAAAAATATGTTACTTACATCATCATCAACAGAAAACTGATGATTGTTAGAATCCAAAGTCTTTATAGTAAAATCAATCATTTTTACAAAAAAACATGAACGCCCTTCGAAGATGGAAAATTATAAGGCGTGCCTAAAATCAATAGATTATGATAATTTAATAGCTCCCGTTTGCAAAAAAGTATCAAAAAATTGTCTATAAAACAATAATGCACTAACACTTTTCACTGAGAATTTAATTATTATTAATTATAGTATTTTTAAGATCGGAAAACGCATTTGCAATAGCTAGCTAGTTGACAGCAGCGGTCACAAAGAAATTTTTTTTTACTTACTCCTGTAAAGACAAATGTGAATTGGATAACAAGTCTTTAGGTCACAAGTTGCTTAAAAGCACTTTGAATGTCTATGACAAATACCTATATAATTAATCGTACGTCCAAGCTGTCACTAGAATTGTTCAAGTTAAATTAATATTAGTTACCCTGTAAACAACTGTAGTACGCATATTATCATTTCATAAGACAAATAAATAAGTAAGTGCCAAACTATGTTTATTTTATTTTGGAGATAATTATTAGTTATCTACCAAAAATAAAAGGTAAGCTACACGTTGAATCTATTATTAATTGCGTCTACTACGTCACTAGCGTCAGTTTTTGAAAAACTCGGTACGCAAACGGTCCTGGATGAGGTTACAAACCGCAGCCTTTACTTGCTTTAAAGCATGATAGTCCTAGAGGCCTATTTAGTTCATACTAGCTGTCCCGCCCAGCTTCGCCCGGGTGAAAAAGTAAAACTTCCTGAAACACGATCGCAGCGCTCAAATTGTGATGTAAGCTATCCAATCTTTTAAGTTGGATCAAACTGCACATATTCTTATTACGTCACTTAGTAGCTGTGAGGTTTCGCACTTGGCTGAGGCCAGAGATGCCTGGATTATAGCATGCCCAAACACAGACGTTCCCCTTTGTCCGCACATACAAAAACAATGGGATGAGCCTATCAGTAGGTTGGCCTATAATGCACTTCTCGATAGTGCATTCAACTCTGGGCCCGTCTCCTGGCAATCGCTAGATGGGAGTCCGGACTCTGGCTTCATGCATTGCCCTCTTTTAATATCGGTACGCTGTTAGATGATGCAACCTTCAGATTGTGTGCGAGCCTACGTTTAGGCGTTAAATGTATTGTCCCACATCGGTGTCACTGCGGGGATATTGTCAATGACTCCGGACACCATGGTCTATCCTGCATCAGCAGTGCCGGCCGGATATCACGTCATTCCTCCATAAATGACTTGATACGCCGGGCTCTGGTCAGCGCCGGCGTGCCTGCTGTGCTGGAACCAGTCGGTCTCGCTCGCGGCGATGGCCGGAGGCCGGACGGTATGTCTCTGATGCCATGGAGGATGGGTCGGCCCTTAGTGTGGGACGCTACTTGTGTCGATACACTGGCTCCTTCCCATCTTCCTGACACATCGGTGGCGGCCGGCGCCGCTGCTGCTCAGCAGGAGTGCCTCAAGCGCCGCAAGTATGCCTGTCTCGGGTCAGGTTACATATTTGCTGCATTTGCGGTTGAAACTCTGGGGCATAGGGGTCCTGAGGCTCACCATCTTTTTAAAGAGGTCTCGCGCCGTCTAGTCGAGACCTCTCGTGACAGGCGGGCTGGAACATATCTCGCTCAGAGAATCAGCATTGCTATCCAGCGTGGCAATGCTGCTAGTCTTCTTGGCACGTTGCCCCGGGATACCGATTTGGGACAAATATTTTATCTGTAAGTAGTTAGTTTCAACTGTTCTTTGTAAATATTATTAATTGTTGTTATTGTAAATAAAGTTAAAAACTGCACATGGTGTGCAAATTTGATTGAAATCGGCTAAGTAGTTCAGGAGCCCATCGCGGACAAAAAACGTGACACGTAATTTATATTTATTAAGATGATGGATCTCCTCTCTATTCTTTCTATGTGTACATTTTAGGATACTTAGCCAATTATATTAATAGTAGGTCTTATCTATGAAGCCAAGCGCTATAATATCTCCGACGTAGTAAAGTAAAGTATTTTTTATTGTTATTATTAAATTCTCAGAAATTATTAAAAACGAGCACTAATGTGGCCGTGTGGCGCTGGCGAGTAGTGGCGAGTGGCAACATCGATTCAGCGCCAATTGTAAATTCCGTTTCACAAGAGATATAAATATTTATAACTAAAGAAATCACATCATGCGAGATAAAGTATTTTCGTGTACTTTATTGTTAAGCTAACCTCTGCCTATTCTTTCGGGGACCCTTCTGGGAAGGTATGAGTAAACCTCTAAATTTATCCGAATTGGGGTTCGCCAGGATACTGTTACACAGACCCACATCCTAATGACGGTTCTTTTGACAAATTGTCATAATTTTAAAATCTATTCGACTGAATGACCAGTATTCAACGCATAAATATTTATTTATTTAGAAAACCTTAAATCGTAGGTCGTAGGGTGTGGTGTTGTAGGGTTTGTTTTGTTTTAGTTGTGACTTTGGTCAAAGTAGGGACACCTTATCAAATAGAAAGTATCGATACTGTACTCATGAGTACGAAAAAAAGTATCGTACTCATAAAAGCATCGATACTTTGAAGTATCGAGTACTTTCCTTAGGAAAAAAGTACTCATTATACGTCAAGGTTTCAATGTCAATCAGTAAGTAACGCAGTTTAGCTTCCGTAGAACAAATAAAAAAATTAACAAGTGGTATTGGTTTATAAATAAAAAAGGCAACTGTGTCTTTACATAAATATAAATATGATAAAAAAAAATGGTTGCCTGTAAAGTCGGTTTTACGGGCGAAGATTTTACGTGACAACGTCTTTTTCTCGGTAGAATATTTATTGATATGAATATAATTAAATTGCACAATAGGAACAAGGAATTGAATGAAAATAAGAATTGCACAAATTTTAACTATAGAAATATATTTTGTTTTCGGTGACTCATCGTAACGTTACCGGGCGTTACACTTTTTCATAAGTGACTCCCAGCCGCAACCTAATTTAAGACGTTGTCACGTCAAAAAACATCAACATCTGTTCATGTTTTAAAACGCAGCCTTCCTTCTTAAGAATACTTACTAATTAATAAAATTATTTTGGGTTATATTTACAAAAAATAATAGAGTAAAAAATAGCTTGACGCATTAGGATTTTGCAATATGTCTTGCATTACACTTCGTTATTGTTAATCTTGACAAAATCCTGCCTAAGTTCTCTCTTATTGGAGGGCATTTTTCTAATGACTCAAATATTACTTAAGATATACAGCTGAATAATAATGAGTACTTTTAAACTACACTTTACTAAATCAAATAATCGTTAAGCACAATAATGATCAATCGACTTAATAAATTTTTATGTATTTTTTATTTGAAGTGAATTAAAGAGGATTGGAACTCTGGATTTGATCTGTGAACGGATGGAACGATTAAAGTCAAGTTTGAAATAGGTAATTTCTACAATTTGTTCGATACGATACATGTCATAAAGTACTCATTGAGTAAAAGTATCGGTATCGAAAGGAAAAGTATTGACCGGCCCGCGCTGAGCCAGACGCGCAAATCCCGCTCCCAAATAATATTTAAATAAAATTACCAGTCCAGCCCAGCTCCCTTGCTAGCGATCCAGCAACGCCCTAAGCCGAGGTTCGTACCCCACAGGGGGTGCCCTTAGCTGTGTTGCTTAGAAATAAAGTGCCCGGCTGGAGGCCTATGTCTCGCCATTGACCGGTTAAGTCAATGGTTAAGTAGCAATAGTTCCCGGAACCCACGCTACGAGAGACAATACAAAAAAATATAAAAGATATCTTCCATAATAGCGGTTGTCAAATTGAGCTATAACAGGTTGGATGCACTCTTTCGTCTTATGTACTAAACACTGTGCTAAAATGGTTGCCTGTAAAGTCGGTTTTACGGGCGAAGATTTTACGTGACAACGTCTTTTTCTCGGTAGAATATTTATTGATATGAATATAATTACATTGCACAATAGGAACAAGGAATTGAATGAAAATAAGAATTGCACAAATTTTAACTATAGAAATATATTTTGTTTTCGGTGACTCATCGTAACGTTACCGGGCGTTACACTTTTGACGTGACAACGTCTTAAATTAGGTTGCAGCTGGGAGTCACTTATGAAAAAGTGTAACGCCCGGTAACGTTACGATGAGTCACCGAAAACAAAATATATTTCTATAGTTAAAATTTGTGCAATTCTTATTTTCATTAAATTCCTTGTTCCTATTGTGCAATTTAATTATATTCATATCAATAAATATTCTACCGAGAAAAAGACGTTGTCACGTAAAATCTTCGCCCGTAAAACCGACTTTACAGGCAACCATTTTAATAAACCTCTTCTCTTCTCTTTTTTCATAAGTGACTCCCAGCCGCAACCTAATTTAAGACGTTGTCACGTCAAAAAGTAAGGAAAAGTATCGATACCACAAAGTATCGATACTTTTTCGTGTCCCTAGGTCAAAGTCAGAAACTACTGACTGACTGCTACTATCGTTCGTTCGTATTCGTAAGTTTGTATACTAGAAAGTGGTCAGCTAGCAGCATTGCACTGAGCGTCGTACAATATTTTTAATTTATTCGATATACTAGAACCATATTGGAGTGATTGGTAAGTCGAGGATTGTATTGTAAACTTGTAAAGAAATCTTTAGTAAACCTTATTTCTTCCTTTCTCTAGTTCCATACCAAGTTCATACTTAATAAGCATAGACATAGACATATACATTGATTTATTGCGGAACACTAATGGCTGATTCAATCAGATAGCCTTCCCGAAAATTGGGAAGCGCTCGTCAGAAGAAGCACTGGGTATCTCAATGTACGACGCATTTAATTCCATCCTAACAGTAATACCGTTAATAATGTACAATCCAAAGTTATTCGTTCCCATAGTAAGTAAGTGACCTCAGTTTGACTCTTGATGTCAAGCTAGATTTTCATAGCCATAGAATAACAATTAGCAAACAAGCCAGAAGTCCCAAGGTTTTATTAAGCACAATTTAGTATCCAGTAACAAGTATAGGTTTGTGTGCAGCAGATGATTGGTAACTATAAACACCTGGGATACAAGTGCAGTAATCTACATACAGTGTTTTGAGAGGATTCAGAAAAATTTTGCCCAATACCTTTATAAAAGGCTAGTTGGCTACCATCCATTCTTCTTTCCATTGCTATATGTCAATGGTATGCTACGAAACTTTCAGCCTTAATTGTAAGATGTCCAAACCTTACAATTAAGGCCGAAACTGCTCTTAGGCATTTATTGTTGCTTACTTCTGCTCCAATATCAAAATCAAAGTATTTTATTAAATGTAAGAGACACAGGAAACGCTTATTGAACATGTCACATATTTAATATAAACTAAAGTTACCACCGTTTCCAAGAAAAAAAGTACCTGCCAGGAGAAGAAACGGCAAAACACAAAAAAACAATCCATAAATCATGGAGAACATTGGTTAAATGGTTCCGAAAATGTTTATGCGAGTCGATGATCGTCAAAGACCTCCACTGTTTGTAACTCCAGCATAACACACTTTCATGCCAAAAACATATTTATATAACATACCCATTGCTTGCACACTAGTTTTCTCAAAGATTTTACAAGGATCCAAGATGGTGACATATTGGTAGACTCTCTAAATCTCTTGTTAATTGTTTGAAAGTATTTATTTGTAATTTCTCTTTATTATTATTCTTTTAGAGACCTAGTGATTGGAGTAGTTGCCTGCAACACAAAGATTGCAAGTTCAAATCCTTACTATAACAAAGAGTTTTCCTGAACTAACTACAGTGATTTCAGTACAGTCACACCACAAGTTTTTCTGTGAAGGAAAGCATTGAGAGACAACCCGCATAAGTTATAATATAATATATATATTTTTTTTATACAACAAGATTTCGGAGAGTTATAGTGTGTTGGCAGCATAAGGTTTAATCCCTCTGCTTCCAACACAATGTAATAATCCTCCCCCCTCCCCAAGGAGGTCATTACTGGAAACCTTATTCACCAAGTTGTGCTTCAGTTATGGCAACAGACCCACCATTTGTCATGTTAGCACCCAAATTATATTTTTGGTGGAAATGTGTGTGTGGGTACTACCTATACGCCTCTGCGTACCCCTCCCGGGACCCTTGTGGGAAGGCGTGAGGATAGTTTATTTATCTTATGTCCTGTAGAACATGAATAGAATCAGAATTCCTGTATTGTGTGTTAGTGGTGACTTTTTGCATTTGGGTCAAATACCTCTTTTGCTATTCTTATTTAAAAAAAAGGTTGGCACTATATTTTTGTAACAGAAATTATTTGTTGCAGCCAAACTTGAACATGGACTCAATTGAACACCTAATGACAGATTTATCCATCCATGATTTTAATATTGGCTCTTGGTACTGGGTGCATGTGACACATATAACTGATCCAAATAACTTCTATGTTCGCCCCACTTCACTGGACCCATATTTGCCTGCTATTGAGACTCCAGCTGATTGTCTATACCCACCTGCGAGTACAATAGGTCATGCAGTTGTGTACAAATCAAAGATACTAAAAACTTACTTACGTGGTCAAATAGTTGGTATCCATAACAACACTTATGATATTTGCGCTAAAGACTATGGCTGGATAGAAAAGGGTGTCGAAACGAAAGAAATATTTAAGCCTCTTTACAATGCCCCAATCCCACCATTGGCTACTTTGTGCACATTAACGGAGTGCTATCCCCTTAAAGGTCGCAAGTGGTCACAGGATTCAATTGAGGCCATGAAGTTCTATGTTGGGACTGAAATAGCCAAACTTATCGTAAAATGTAAAACATTACAAGGATTAGAAGTGGAGCTTGTAACTCCATGTCAAAGTGAGATTGGAATGATGCTGGCATTAACAGGATATTCAACACTTTCCTGTTGTTCTAACTGTGTTACTAAACAAACTGTGCCAAAATCTCCAAAGCTTTCTTACAAGTACACTGAACTAAGCCTAGGTGAAGAGGTACATGTACGACTACAGAAAGCAACCAGAACATGCGAGTTTTATGTGGCCAAAATTGATGGCTTCTCAAAATATATTAAGGAAAAGGATGAGCTAAATCAGTATGCTAAGAATTTTAATAAACCACTAAGTATCCATGAAGCAAAGTTGGGATTGCCGGTGGCTATTATAGAACGTGTTTATTTTGTGTATGAACGAGGGGTCATCACAGGAATTTACCCAGAAGAAAATAAAGTTGATGTTCGCTTTGTTGATTGGGGTCACATTGAAAATGTAGATGTATCAACTCTGAAACCAATTAATTCAGAGATGTTTATAAATAACCCTGCAATCGCTATTTATTGCACTACCTTCGAAGAGAAAGACATACGCCTACTCCACAAAATAAGGCTTCCTGGAACTGAATTGATAATTACTGTTAAAAAGAAGGGAAATGGGTTTGAAGAACCATATGTAGTCAGTTTGGCACTTAAATAAACATGTGCAGGCCATTTTGGAATATCTTACAACTGCATAATTATGAGTTACTAGCTGGGCCCGCGACTTCGTCCGCGCGGAAAAGTGATATTGGGCAGTATTTTAAATTTTATAGGCTAATTCAAATTACAAAGGGAGTTACCTTATTAGGTACCTATCTAATATCCAAATGTACAGCAAATAATAGTGACGTAATAACATTCAACTAAATTCGAAAGTAATCTACTTTCAACGACCCACTTAAGGGGTCCCCCCCTTTTTTTACAAACTATGAATGAAATTAATTGCCTAAAAAAAAGGTTCAGGCTTCTAGCTTCAAAAATAACGAAACTTCCATAGAAACTTTCAACCCGGGTTTCAACCCCTTACAACCCTTTTTCACATTAAAAGTATGCCCTTCCTATCCTATGCCCTTCCTCAATAGAGCTTGAGGAAGGACAGGAATGGAAGGGCTATCTCTGTAACAAATGTCATTAACAGACAGACAGAGTTACTTTCGCATTTATAATATTAAGTAGGGATT